>PVIC010004046.1:0-18802 GCA_004025085.1 Thryonomys swinderianus | reverse complement strand
TAGTTGTAGATTTCTGTCCCAGAATTCTGATTCAGTTTTTAAATGCCTTGATAGGGTCTGCTTGTCCAAGGATGAGTGCCCAGATATGGCCAGGCAGAGTTTTGGCAAGTGACAGGGACTTTATCTATTATGTCAGCTTGCTATGTAGATGGTCAGATCCTTCACTTTAAGCGAAGAACCACCATCGAGAACACACACTTCCACCTCACAACAGGAGCAAAGGGATTCTTTTGGTGACTTCATAATCCCTCAGGAGTGTGCCTCCCTGTGGCGTTGCACGGGCAGGTTCTCACAAGGAGCACAAAATATATCAGAAATCAATTTAAACATATACACCTGGTCTCTCTTTTGAAATCAAGCT
Organism: Thryonomys swinderianus; assembly: GCA_004025085.1. Lineage (NCBI taxonomy): Eukaryota > Metazoa > Chordata > Mammalia > Rodentia > Thryonomyidae > Thryonomys > Thryonomys swinderianus. The sequence continues at coordinate 18,441 of PVIC010004046.1, read as the reverse complement.
TCTGATCCAAATAAAATTTCAAACTTTCCAAATTATTTCCCTTGTATCCATTCTACATACTGAAAATACAAAACCACTGGTAACTGAGAAATACATTAAACAATCATAGAATTTTCAGTGCTACAAGGGACCTTTCAGATCATTTAAACCAACCCTCTCATTTTAACAGATGAGGAGACTGATGTCAATGGAAGAATGTAGCTTCAGGGGTAAACCAGAGTTCATTAGCTCATCTTATAAAGGACCTGTTTTTGTCGTTAGAATAAATGATTAAATGATTCCAATTTCATGCCATCCTCTTTATTCAGGAAGTTTACCATTTGCTTTATCCTTTTGTCTGTGTAACCATGACAATTGCTGGGAATAATATAGCTATCAGTATAAAAATAGCCTCATTAGCATCAACAAGGAGCTCGCCAATCAGCGTGGGCCTATTAAAGAGCCATAGTCGCCCTCCTGCCTTCCGGCTTGAATCACACATGCTCTCCGGCTCCTCCCATGAGCTAGCTTTTTCCTCTTTGGAAGCTGTGTCCATCACAGTTTGACAGCCAGGATTTACAAGTGGAATCCTACCTGAGAAAGCCCTGTTCTCAAGCAGGCTCAAGTGGATCTTGCCCTGGGATTTCTGGCCTGCCTCTGCTTTCGAGAACCCCTGATGTCATATCGACAGCAAAAGTGAATATTTTTCTCTATGTGTATACAGCAAAGGGCAGAGGAAATGTGCGTAATTTAGAAATTGACACACTTATTAGCAAGAATACTTCAGAGAAGGTTGGTGTGCGTTTGGGCTCTTTCTCTGACTTTACCACAGTCACCTTCACCCTATGTGCATGAGCGACTGGGTAGTTTATGCTGATCGTACAGATGCATGTGCCATAGAACACAGTTTTTTATAGTATTTCAGTGACATCTCCTCCTCTCTCAGAACAGGCTCAAACCAAGTAAAATGAAAACTGACAACAGAGCTAGCAAAAGAGAGAGAAGACTTAGAATAATTGCAATCTTTGGCTAAGTTCACTTTGTCTGAATTTTATTAAAAGAAAATTAGACTGAGTTGCCCAATTAAGCTACATGGAAGGAGGCGGAGAACAGAGAAGTAATTCAACAAACTGCTTTAACAATGGGAAGTTTTCACAACATAGCATGACCTTAAAAACAGATTTTAAGAAATGGAGAAGAGTAACAGAGAATCCAAAAATGAATCAATACATGTTCATATTTTTACAAGATAAAAAAGAAATTCAGTCCAGAAAGAATGAGATTTTCAGCAAATGACACTAAGAAAAGTGAAGATCCTTATTCCCTCATCCTTCACCAAAAAATGAACGTTGATATATTCCTTCTAAACATATTAAAATTGTATTCAAGAAATTTTTGTAGATCTAAATGTAAAATCAAAATCTATGAACTTCTTAAAAGAAACAAAACAATTTTTAATCTTAAATTAGGATAAGATGAATAAAAAAGAAAATTGGTAAAATGGACTTCATCAAAATTAAGTTCTTTCCAAAAGTTACCATAAAAAGAATGAAACCACAGCCATAGACAGGGAGAAAGTATTGCAAATCATATTTCTGATAAGGATTTTTACTCAAAATACATAAATAACTCTCAAAATTCAATAATAATAAAGCCAGCAACCCAATTTAAAACAGGATGAAAGATAACTATTTGAATAGCTACTTCATGAAAGAAGATATAAAGATAGAAAAGAATAACATGATAGCCACTAGGGAAATTAAAAATGGAATCACAAGGAGATAGCACTGCATCACTCTTGAAATAGATAAAATTAAAATAATGAACCACGCCCGGTATTGTTGAGAACATAGAGCAACTGGGACCATCTTACACTCACGGAGAGAATGCAAAGTGGTAACAGATTCCTGGGAAACAATTTATCACCCACTTGAACAGTTAGACACACACTTAGCTTCTGATCCAGCTGTTGCTCTCACAAATACTTCCCCAGCAGAAATAAAAATATATACCCACACGAAGGCTTGTCTTTGAATGCTCTTGGCAAACCTGTTTCCCCCCAAATGAAAATAATCTATGTGTCTACCTACAGAGAGATGAACTAATAAATGGTTGTATATTTATGCCACTATTACTTAACAAGATAAGGGAATACATTATGCACACAAGAAAATTGAAGAAAAAACATGCAAAATGTTTACCTAAAGTTCAAAATAATTACACGGAATAAAAGAAAGCCAGTAAAACTAACAACAAATACAGGAGTATATATTGTAAGATCTATTTTATAAAAAATGCAAATTCAACTCTAGCCACGGAAAGCAGACCAGAGATTAACTGAGGATGGAGAAGGGGCCCAGCGAAGGTGGACAGGAGCAGAGTAGAGACAGAGCTGAAATAAAGATACCTTTGGGGGTGATGGGTTATTTCACTAATCTGTGGTGAACATGTTAGGAGTACAAGTATAGGTCAAAATGGAGCCAGTATACAGCTCTTCAAGTTAGAGACGAAAAAGAATAAGTATACCACGGATTCATTTATTGGTAGAGCCCTCCCTTTGAAGATGTGGACCAAGGAGGAATAAAGAATGAGGAAAACCAGAAAGAACATTTAGCTAACCTAGGCACAGATTGCCTTATTTCAGTTTTATTGGGAATCATTTTCTGTTTCAATTGTTTGTTTGTTTTAATTTTTGCCCACCACTTCAGATGGAGCCCTCTCCTGAGTATTTGCTCTGTGTCTAACATTTGATCAAGCACTTTAATGAGTAATTTCACTTCATCTTCCTTGAAAGTGTTCTTTCTGGTACCCATTTTACAGATGAGAAAAATAAGGGCCAAAGAGATCAAATAATGTGTTCAAAGTCATCAACTGGTAATTACCAGGCAGAACCAAGATCATAGGCAGGTCTGACTGAAATACCCCTTGCTCTAAAGTGTGCGGTCATTGTTTGCTTATTAGGAGGACGGGACACCATATCGGGTTGGTCAGTGACATAAAATTCTTTTGACTCTGGGACTCCCTGCCCTGAGGGGGCTATCCTGTATATCTACATCACTTCCTTTCACACACTTCAACCAAATGCATTTTATCCCAAATCTTTAGCACAGGTTACCATTCAGAGTATAAACAAACACAAAACTTGCTTCCCCTTAGTAATAAAATATAGAAACCTATGCAATTGTGGATAAAAGTAAGCATGACTGAGAGGCAAGGCAGTCACTGAAAAAGGGCACGAGTGTTTCCATAATTTGCTCACTATACAAGACCTTGGGACTGATGGGCAAATGAGGTTCTATAGCTGGACCCAATTTACCACAGCCAGGCCAGTGCTCTTGCCCAATGTGTTACTGTCCCTGCATTCTAATTATTATTATTATTATTTTTTTGCACAAAGCAGCCACATACCTAGGAGTGGCCTTGAAGAACATATTTCTTTTGTCTTTTGTTCTCTCACCATAGTCCACATTCATGGCGTTACATTACCACTCTGAATTCTGTATTATTCATGTCAAATAACCTGCTAAGTAATGTGTCCTAGAAGGCACAATCTGAATCAAGGTAGCTCACATAAAAAAGAAAAAATAATGGCATAAATGATAAATGAAATAAAGATTTTTAAAGAAATTTTATGGTATTTAATTAATCTACCAGTTTTACTAAGTTGCTTTCAAGTGAAATGGCTCTTTACCAGTGCCTTTTGAAAAGGTTAAAAGTGAATTCCCTGAGCTACAATCATTAGCATATAGATGTCTCTAAGTGTTAATTTCTGTTTTCACTGAATGAATGTAATTTAAAATGAGGCCCTTTCAAATCAGTTAACTTCGGCCATTTGAGAAAGATAAGAAAAATGGACTCGAGCATGAACCCCCAGCAGATACTGCTTCTTCGGGATAAGTACTGTATGCCACAGCCATGCACTACTTAGGGAAATTACAGATCTGTTCAAAAAGAGAAAGAGGGTTTGAGGTGAACAGGTTAAAAGGACCCCAAACATTTGCTTTCGATTTAGCTAATCATGAAAAGGAAATTTAAAATGAATGAGGAAATCAATTTTGAAAAATATGGTAGTTCTGTCCACCTAGAAAACTCCATACTATTGCTGATGGAATTCAGTGACACTAATTCGGCTCAGTGCTTGGCACATGGTGGTTCCATAGTATGTTTTGCTGAGTCGAGTTCTATAAATGGAGAACAATGTCTGATAGTGATCTCAAAGGTTGCTAAGATTATACTCTGGTCTCTTTTAAACCCTGTCTTAGTTCATCAGTACATATTGAGAGGCTGGGAAATAGATCAAGGCATTGAGATTTCATTGTCTGGTGAAAACCCTGCCTCGCAGATGGTACCAAATAGGTATCCCTAAGTGACAGAAAAGCAGAAGAGTGAGAGGAAAGGTCTAAAACAGCTCCTTTCTCCCGTTCTGTGTGCATCCATGGAGCAGAGCTGTAAAGATTTAAACATGTCTCCACAGGTCCCGCCTCATAATACCATGACAAACAGGATGAGATTTCAACACCTGAACTGGGTAGGCTGCAGTCTCTAAACTACTTTTTATGTTTAAAGTAACTTCCTAAAATAGAAAGCAGAACCTGTCAATCTCACGCTTACAACTCTTCCACAACTCTCCTTGCTCTTTCTTAGAAGAAGACTCAGCCTTCCATGCAGAGCTTCTAAGTCCCTTGTGACTCACTCACCATTCCTCTCTAGGCTGTGTGCTACCAAAGCCAGCACCTACCATCCTGACCTCTTCTCATGCCCATCCCCATCAGGCTCAGCTGCAGTGGTTGGATCAGACCTGCGAACACAGCCCTGTACCACCTCCTGTCTTCACTTGCACCTCTGCCCAGACAGCTCTTCCTCTAGCTCTGCTGTGGCAATCTCCCCAGGACCTGGCACAGTAGGCATAGTGCCTGGTCTTTTCTAAATCAAAACATCTTTTCTGGCTTAATGAATGGTAAGCTGATCAATTTACTGTCTCTACCTTAAACCTTTGTAATGGCATGAGACCTGAGGAAGCATACGCCCAATTCTTATTTGGAATTGACTAAATTATAAAGAATATAAAACCACTCACTCCTTTTAAAAAGCTCACTAGTGTCTATGCCTCCCCATCATGTACACAGCACAAAATAACAATATATGGCTGTGATTTGTGTAGCACGCTCAAACTGAACATACCTTATTATAGGACCACTGTCATAGCCCACATCGCAAGATGTGTTGGGAAAGAGATCAAACTGTGCTCAACTCTGTACCCTTCAGAGTCATGGGTACATAACAAACATGCATTAAATATTCAATTAGTCCTCACCTTCATCAGAAATCAGACACACTATCTTTGAAGTTCTGTAAATTGGCTTCACACCCACTGTTAACTGAGTCATTATGACCCTCATAAACATTTGAATCTAGTGACTTGGACTTTCAACCTCTGTAAGAGATTCTTCTAATAGAGCTCTATGAGAGTAGAGTAGCAGTATCAACCCATTCACCTATTCATTCATTCATTCATTCTCCATTCCAACAAAGCTGCATTGTAGGCAGTAAGCTACGTGTTAGCTACCCAGGGAGACAGAAGGCAGATTTGGATTCCTCTTACAGTTTACAGCAGAAGACAGGAGAAAGGCTGCAAGCAAGAATAAGCAAATTAAAAAGCAATTCATAATACAAATGGCAAGGAGTTCATGATGATGTGAAAAGGCATGATAAGGAATAAAATATCACACATTGTGGAATCTAAAATAGAAGCAGAACACATAGAGGGTGAAAAATGGTTCTCAAGACTGGGGAGCAGAGGGAGGATGGGAAGATGGGAAGAGGCTGATCATTGTATACTAAGTTACTACATAGGAGGAATAAGTGCTAATGTTAGGGTTCTATTGCATGGCATGTGAGTAGAGGTAAAAATATTCTATTATATGTTCCAAAATAGATGGAGGACAGTATTTTTAATGTTCACACAATTAAGAAATGATAATGCACATATAAGGTAATGGCTATGTTATGTTAATTATCTTGATTTGTTCATTGCATAATATATACATATGTCAGATCATTGCTCTATGCCTCATACGCATGTATAACTATTACAGGTCAGTTTTAAAAAGATTGATATGTTTCAGGTTATGGTGGCTAGGATAAGCCTCTGTGAGCTCTCATTTAGAAGGAGGCCTCAAAGACGAGAAGGCACGATTCAGGCACACATTTGAAAGAAAAGTTATCCTGGTGGGGAAGAGCATGTGTGGCCACCCTGAGGTGTAGACTCTGGGTACAATGAGAGACTTTAAGAGGATCCTGCACATGGGAGCCAATTTGCAGAAAAGAATAGATGGCCGTGCACAGGGAAGCAGAGGCCGGATCAAGGCAGATCTTGTAGGTCACAGTAATAAATTACTATTATACTCATACTGCAACAGAAAACCATTGAAGGCATTTCAACAGAGACATGAGGAGCTGCATTATCATTGTAAAAGATTTTTTTCTGGTGGATACACAGAGAATGATCAATCATGGAGATTTCTGCCAGTTACTAATTTTCTATTTAACCTAAAAAGAATCTTCCCATAGCTAATGGGGCTTCCTCAGATATATTCAGGAAATTCCACCTGAGGCCCTCACTTACCTGAGTGTCTGGCCTCAAGTCTTGCTCAGCATGACTTCTGACTACACAGGGACACTGGGGCTGGGGATTTACAGGGTTCCCTTCTGCCCTGACACTGGATCTATATTGGATTATTTTTAATTAAATACTTCATTCTTTTGTGAGAAGTTCGTTTCTTTTCCTTTTGCTTCATGTTTATTTTATTTGTTTTGTTTACCTAGGTTCGAGTTTTGTAACTCCAAGGTCACTATTTGGAGGCAGGAACTTCGGACACCACGCTCCTCATCTCCCATGGCAGTGCCCAGCCAGCTCCCCGGCTTCTTACTGACAAAGATGGCGTGTGTGGGGCAAACTGCTGCACATGGGGCAGTGGATGAAGAGACACAAAAGTTTTCTAGTTTTGTTTCCCTTTTCTCAAGGGCGAAAGTGGAATAAAAACTTGAAGTTCACATAGCAACTTGATGATTCAGGGTGTCTCTCCACAGTAGCACCTTCTTCTGCTTGAAGAGTTATTTAAAGGTCTCAGTTCTCTCTGTGCCCACCGTTCCTTCGATTCAGAAAGCACCAATGAATAAAGTAGTATGTCCACTCATTGTGCCCTTGGCAATATCCTAGGCAGCCTGACTTAATGTGCCAACTAAGATGACAAAGTTTACCAACGAGGGACCTAAGCAGCAAAGAACAGTTAAAGGGGTTACTGAAGGTTCTCTTTCAGGGTTTGTGAAAAATTATGTCATTAGTGGGTCAATTCAGAATGTAATTTGCTTCTTGTGTCCCTCATAGTCCTACTTATGTGACAAATATGCACCTTCTGTTAGGACAGTACTAACGTTTAAAGATACACATAACAGTGTTTATAACAGCTCATTTACATTGAGCACTTAAAGCACCTAGTCCTGCTAAGTATTATGAATAAACAACTATTATTCTCACTTTATGGTTGAGAAAAACTGAGCTCCAATGTTCAGTAACTTTCTAAGTCAGATTTTTTAATATGCTAAAGAGCTGGCATTTCAAATCCAGGTCTATCCCATCCCAGATCCAAACCCTTACTTGGCTGTAATTGGATATAACACTGCTTATTGCTTTCAAGAAGCTTGGATACGGGTGAGGCATACACGCTTGGAATTCCAACTAGCTTCTCAGGAGGCTGAAACAAGAGGATTAAGCCAGTTTCAGTCTGGGCAATTTACCAAGATATGAGTCTGCCACAAAATAAAAATTTTAAAAGGGCTGGGAAGTAGAGTACTTGGTTAGCATACACAAGACACTGGGGTCAATCCCTAGGACTACAAAAGGCAAAGCAAAACAAAACAAAACTTTCAGTGAAGAAGAGACAATAAAAAATCTGTTCATATTAGCCATAGAACATGCTATAGAAAGTGATCTGCTCAGAAAAGAGACTCCCTGGGCAGGAGAACAGTTCAGAGCTGTGGGAGTCAGTGAAGTGTTAGCTGAATCCTAAAGGTTACAATATCTTACTCTGGTGAAACAGTCTGGGCTTTAATCTGGCAATCTGGCATTATCGTCTTGGAAAAATCATTTACTATTTCAATTTTCCCATCTGTCAAATGGGAATGATGATTATGTGCATCATCAGAGTAGACTGAGGATTTAATGAGTTAAATCAGATTATGATAGACCAATGCTCAAGCATCTATTTTGGAAGCATGCAACAAATGTCATGACCCTATTTTTATCTAAGAAAATGTTGAAGGTGATCACTGTGGGAAAAATGGCATTCTTAACCAATGGAACATATAAAACCCTGTAAGGAAGAGAATGTGATCAAGTCAGAGAATCGTGGGAGTTGTTATGTGTAGAGAAGATGTCAGCATATGCCAAGAGAGGGAGGGCGTGAGCATCAGAACATCAAAATGATCTTCTTGAAACCTGCAAATGAAAGAACCATACTTGATATTTTTCATCGGTGAAGTGGCAAAATTTGACAAAAAGATAGTACAATGCTTGGTGGCTCTAATAACTAGCAAAGCCTATAAATATTGAATTTTATTGTAAAGAACATAGGGAATGTGTTCTTGACTCTTTGTAATCTACCTGGCCCCTGGGATTCTTACTACAGAAGGATTCTTGATACAGAATCCTTCATCAACTGGTGTAAATAGCTGAGAACATTTAATAATATGCTGTCAAATGTAGCAACAATCATATATCCCTTTTTGAAGATAATATTGAAATTTTAGTGAACTGTATTTTGGTCAGATTTCTGATAATGAAACTTTTTCTCATTGAAATATTTTTCATTTTGTCACTGCCATCTTCTTGCCTAAACAAATCTGTGAGGAAAATATATTCTCCAGAAATAATAGTAAAGACCAACACTGGGGACATAAAGTATTAACACTAGTTAATGTCAAGGAATCATGTTTAGCTAACAAATATGAACAGTGTACTCACATTTCCCCTGGTATCAATTTATTTTATTTAGCTCTTTTTTTTTCACTTATAGCAGCACAAGTGCATTCAAACAGTAAATTTGCTTCACACCTAAAATGCTCACGCTCAGCCCCAAATCATGTATGGCTTGTTCTAACACCATGTTGACATTTATTAGAGATGGTCCCAGCACTGCACCTCCATCGGAGGGTCGGCTATTAGGGAAATCATTTGTTTGAGCCGGTCCAATCTGGAAAATAGGTGCTGCTGCATTGTGGTACATGAGAAGGACCGCGCGGGAACAGAACAGTGCCATCTATCAACAACCAATCAGCGATGAAGTTGGCAAAGGGAAGTGGGGTGTACAAGAATGTGTTGGCACAGACCATTGAAACTGGCAGACTCCGGAGCTTGAACTTGGCACCAGTTTTGAAACTAATTTATTTGTTATTTGCAGGAGAGCGTTACTGCTTTGAAACCCACTCGAAAAGTTTCAATTTCAGGATGCTGCAGAGTCGAGCAATGCAACCAGGATTCCGGTGTGATTTCCTCCCGACACCTCCTCCCTCATGCTCAGACCTGATGAAATGTCATTTCATTTTCTGTCATGGTTACGTTTTTTCTTCATTCTCCATTTATGTTTTAAAAATTGAATCCTCTCCAAATTCTTTTCCATTTTTAAACACCACCTGCTCTTCTTGCTAAAGTACCTCCAGCACAGGTCACATTTCTTGAGAGTCTCAGTAGATTTGGAAGTAATACATACAAACTATTTGTTTCTTAGTATTAAAGGCTAGAGTATGTACTGACTCCTTATTTAAATATATTAGCACTATGCAGACAAGTCAAAATTCCATAGGCTTCTATGAATTCAAGGCAATTCCAGTCAAAAGCACAATATGATTTTTATACATCTGGCACAACTGATTCTTAACTCCGTGTAAGTGAACAAAGCTCTTCTGAGAGAAGAACAAAAAAACGATTTTTCCCTACTAAGGGTGATTTTTTTTTTTTCCCCGAGACAGGGTCTCACTTTGTAGCTCAGGCTGGCCCTGAGATCATTATGTAGCCCAGGCAAGCCTCAAACTCACAATCCTCCTGCCTCTGCCTTTTGAGTGCTGGGATTATAGGCATGAGTCACCAAGCCCACATAGTGGTGAGTAGTACTGATTGCTGGTGGGTGTGTGTCCCCACACCCGGTATTGCCGGATATGGTTACCAGGATGGAACTCAGGACCTTGCTCTTGCTAGGCAGGCACCGGAACTACTGAGTTAAATCTCCAGCCCTTGGTGATTTTTTAAAAAATTCATAGTAATTAATCCCATGGTTGTAGAATGGTTATAGAATAGAAAAATACAAATCGTTGTACAGAAATGAGTAAAATTCCTGAAATAAGCACAAATATGGATATAGGTGTACTTGTTAAGTGATAAAAGAGGCATTGACAATATGTTATCAGTGTTCAAGAAATGGCTTCCAGGATGGACATGAACTCATTAGCAGGGCGGATAACCATGTTGTGAGCAAGCCCGAGCCATGTTCCTTACTAAACAATAAGAAAAAGAAATCAGACTTTAGTCAATTTCCCTCATGCAGACTGAAACATATATACAAACAAAAAGAGATATTTATGACCTTAGGTTGCCAATTAGGAGTGCAGAGGACATGGATGAAACCAGAAGAGTTAAATTTGCAGTTAGTATTATCCCATGAAAAATTGTTCACAAATTAGTATTAGAGTGATAAAAATTAAATCTGTAAAATTAAGCATTGCCTAGGATTTAGGGAATATTCAGATATTACCACTAGGGCTATAAAACATCAGGACTGATTGCAAAAATCATTTTGGCAGATTTTTGCACCAAATCTATAATCCAGTAATTCAATTTCTAGGTCTAACAGAGAAACAAATAACATAATCAATAACTAAAAATATGTATAAGAGAGCTTCTAACATTTTTAGCATTATTTATAATTATAAAAATTTTGAAAAACCCAAGAACTAGAAAAATTTGATACCACCAAAAAGCAGCAAAAGTGAGACACACACACAAAGACACATATATACACACACAGACAGAATGAGAGATAGATGGACAGCAAAAATAAATCTCAAAAATATAATGCTGAGTTTTTCTTTTAAATCAAATTATAGAATGATATGAATAGTATGATAACATTACATAATTTTCAAACAGCTAAAACTACCATTTATTAATAGTTATATGTATAGTAGAATTTTCCAAACTACACATAAAATTTGTGAATGTTATTATTTGCAGGGGAGGGAAGAGGAAGGCTATAATGTTTCATTTCTTTAAAAGATAGCATAAAGAATGTATGGAAAATGTTATTTGTTTATTTTGGATAGTCTGTTAAAATGTCTGCCAAGGAAAATAAAACTGAAAAGAAGTATATAAAATGTCTGCTTTCATACAAAGAACTGATGTTGTACCAGTTCTCACACACTTTATTCTTTTGCACTAGAACTATGGTTATTTTTCACATTAATACTTGAATAAATCCTATTTTAAACAGTAAAAATAATCTGTCATTGAGGAAGTAACTGGCTCCTGAGTTCACACAGACACAAACTAATGGGAAAGACTTAGGTGTCCGGGAACCTCTAGTATTTTATTAGAACCACAGAGAGAGGCTGGGATGGACTCTCTGAATTATCTTTCCTGCCAATCAGCCAGAGCTAGGATATTCCACCGACAGTCACTTTCCTCTGGTACCCGTGGTGTTATTTCAGATCGCCCTGACCTCTGGCCTCCTATTGCTTTTTTTCTTACCACCAATGGGTAGTCCTAACTACTAACATTTTTCTATGAATAGAAATTCCTAATCATCTATATAATTTAATGGGATAGCCAGCTAAGGTAAAACTGTTTTGATAGGAAGAGTAGGATGAAAATAGCATGTTTCAGGGCCTTTAGAAATTAGGCTGGACTAGATCTGCTTCACAGAGAAGAAGCCTAAAACTAATCCAACAATATAATTGGTTTAACATAAAAAATATTACTTTCTCATTCATATTATATTATTGAGCAGACAAAGGGCTCTTTTTCACCTAAGGGCCCAGGCTTCATTGTCTTGTATCCACCAGCCTTCTTGGTACTTTTACTTGGTGAAGAGCAAACACAAAAGAGCACACAGACTTTCCACCGCCATACTTTTTCTTTTGGCTAAAGAGAGTTTCAGGGCCAACTCACCCAGAAATCTGTCTTCCACATGCCTGGTGGTAGAAAATTCTGGATATTGGAGATGGTAGTAATGTCTACCAAGCGCAGGGCTGAGGTTCAGTGGTTCAGGGCCGAGGAGGACACAAAGTGCAAAGTTGAAAGAGGTTTGAAGAGATACACACAAAGTCAACTACCAAACCTATCACTTCCAGAAAGATCTCTTATATTGAAATACAGTATTCAGTTGAAAAATAGAAAGTAGGGAATAAACACTTTTGTTCAAAGTTTTTAAGGTAGAACTTCAGTATGGTACATATAAAAGGCCTTCAGTAAGACATGCACTTTCTGGACTTTTTGTCTCAGACAATTAAAGCCAGATATCTTTTATTTTCCTGAGAGTTACAACAGACAAATAGGGACTAGGTCTTCCATAATTTGATATGTTTATGAGAAAATATAAAAATCAAAGAAGGATATTTCATTCTCATTCTTTCACTTCTTTTTATTGAATCTGATATAAGAAAATGAAAATGTATTGAAGTTTCAGAAACACTTTGTACAGACTTATAAAAAATCTTTTAAGGGGATTATATTGTTTATCTTCACTGATGCCAGGGTTTGTTCAATTACATCTAAAATTAATCTCATTAGGATGAGTCTCTTTACCAAATTCATTTATTATACTATGGCTTCCATAATATATTTGATTCTTTTCTGGCTTAGCTGAACTGTAATCATCTATACTGGCAGATCTCTATGTGAAGTTGCATACGAGGTATTTTTAGATACAAGCAATTTAATGCCAAAATGTATCCATGTTCTGTAACAAGCAAATCAAACAGAGCTTGTCTGTTTCCTTTATCTTTTTTGTAAAACCTATTGGTAGTTGCAAAATAACATAATCTGTCCTCAAGCATAAAATTTTTTATTGCCTCATAATTTTATTAAGTTCAATGCAGCAACTACAAAGATTTTGTATTCAATTCTGCATTCAGAACAAGGATTTTAGGATTAAGTATTCTTTTTATATTCCTATTCACAACTAAAATCCAAAACACTATTATCAATTTGATAAGAAGCAAAACCTCCAGGAAATTGCTATGGTCAGCTAGATGTATGGTCTTAATTTTGACAGTAAAGATAATATGATAAACTTCTTTAGGAATTTTTAAAATAGTATTAGCTTCTCTCTTTTCCCCATTTTAATGAATAAAAGAAAGCAAGGAGCCATATTTCCAACAGCATGAAAACATCAGGGACTTTCAAAGGACCTTCATTATTTTATGTGGTAAATGGTCACAGCTCTCAAGTTTATTGGTACAGCTGTCAACATGTATATTCCATTTTATAATAATGTTCTGGCTTAATGAAGCCTCTTGGAATTATTTATTTTATTAAATTTAATTACGTTCTGCAAATGTTCAATCTGATTAACCCCACCCTTTTATACTTAGACCAATCACAGCATAACGAGACAGTAAAATTTGAGCTAACCTGCTTTCCACAGTATCTATCTCATCAAATCTTTAAATAAATTTAATGAAATGTCTGCTGATATAACCATAGAAAGTGTAAAAACTCTTTTATTAAATCAACCAACCATATCTGAAGTACATTTAGAAACTTTCACATGTGAAGAATTACTTAAACATTTTGGACTTGGTTTTGTGGAAAGAATTGCCAAATAGTCCCTTCATTAAACTCTGCAATGAACATGGTACATCTTTTCTCGTAAACATGACTCTCAAGACTCAGGTTTCTATAGATGTCTTGAAAAGTGTCAAGTGATATAAATGTATAATATACTATTTATAAATACTGACAGATCTTGTGTAAGTGTCTGATTGACTTCATAAGGTAATAAGAGCATGTTACAAGAATGTGTTAATAACATTGCCACATAAAAGAATTGAGGGTAATTCTATTTTAGAATGAAGACCTATAAATAGAATACACACAAAATATACATGTATGTACAACTTTCAATATGAAAATATTAAGATTTTCTGAGCTCAATCAATAGGAACAAAAATATATAGAAAAAAGTTATATACCACTTAAATCAAATTGTTCATGGGTAAAATATGGGATAGAATATTTTATTTAAAAAATGACAGTCAAGATCACACTGAATGTGTCTATTTGGAATGCCTGGATGATGTATATGTTTTCTATCCCTGCATCAGCCATGTTCTCATGCTAATCTGTTAATATGGTCCTCTTTTTATGAGTTTTTGGAGGACAAAGACTTTATTATTCTTGACCGAGTCCCTACAACAGTTCCTCAAACAAAGAAGTGATCTGTAAGTGTAAAGTACATAAATCTCATGCAGATAAAAGCCATCACCCAAAAAAAATCAACTTAGAAAATTTTCTTATTTACAAACTAATTTAAAATTGTTTTCACATTCCTTAGAAATAAGATGGGCTGTGGATTTAGTTCAGTGTTTCCACCACCTGCCTTGCAAGTGCAAGGTCCTGAGTTCAATCCTTAGTACATTCTCCTAAAAATGAAAGATAAAAAATAACCAAAATTCTTTCTGAAAGAAAATAAAAGAGCATGTATATAGGGGGTGGGGAGGTGTGGGTTGGTGGGGATATGGGTAAAAATGTCATATATTGGTACAAATTCCCCAATGTTATGTGTGATTGTGAGATGTATATAAATTGTACCAATAAAGAATTCAATTAAAAATTCTTTTTTTTTTTTTTTTTAGATAGGGTCTCGCTTTGTAGTTAAGGATGGCTCTGTGATCACTGTTTACCCAGGCAAACCTCAAATCAGCAATCCTCCTGCCTCTGTCTCCCAAGTGCTGGGATTACAAGCGCGAACCACCACACCCAGTACTGTGGTATATATTACAGATTGCTGGTGGGCATGAGTCACCACACCCGGCATTGTTGTATGAGGTTACACAGGTATTGAACCAGAGATCTTGCACTTGCTTGGCAGGTGCAGGAACCACTGAGCTAAATCTCCCACCCCCAAAATTCTTTTTAATCCCCAAAATTAAGACCTGACACTTGAAATGACCTCAAAGCATTATTTATATTGCCATGATTTTTAACTTCTTTAAATTGAGATTTAAACTTAGTTTGACCATCTTCAAACTAAGACTGGAAATCTTTTCTCAAGGTTTCTGTCTTCTAGGATAATCGTTCAAAGCTTAACATAAAATATGAGTGTTCCATGTAGCTCTGGCCCCAGTTCCCAAAATGTAGGTAACCAGATCCAGTCCTCCGGATCAGCATGGACAGAGCCCACTTCTAAAGGAGCTGAAGAGGCTGGGAAGATGCCACTGTCCAGGGATGTCTTACTTCGTCATCCATGATGCTGCCCTGAGGCACACGTGGCCAGCCCATGTCAGTCCACGAGGTGTGGAGTATACTCACTGTCATGCTTGGACCTTAGGAAGCACAGCAACAGCATTCTCTACAGAGCAAAGCATTTCTGAAAAATCTTAGGCAACTGAATCAGACACCCCAGGACTTGAAATCATGCTTCAGTGATTCTCTGTTCTCTTCTGTGAGGTCAGCACAGCTTCCTTTATCGGATTTTGTTAATAGCTAGATGAGATAGACTAAGCAAAGAGCCTATGATAGGGACGCACAAGTAGTGGTACCCTCAAATAACAGCTAATCCTAGGATTATTTGATTTGGTCTGTAGCATGAGGAAGAAAACAGAAACATAATGAGTTTAAATATCTTTCACACAAAGCAGAGAGCAGCATTAACTTAAAATTCATGTTCACAGCAGAGAAAAATCCATGATCTGGAGAAAAATACATTTTAAGATTTAGAATTTGGGGGTCAGGGTTGCTTAGGGCAAGTTCTTAAATTCATAATTAACTAAAAATAGTTTTATTTAAGCCAGAGTATCTCAACAGCAGTCCTAATTTGACCTGGACTTCCATGCTTCACTGCTTATACTTCACAACAAACCTTCAAATTGCAAAATTCAATGGAGTAATTAACATTTTTAATTGGAGGAAAACCTATACGATTCACAAAATGTATTTAATTAGCCCTCAGACTGTTCACTGATTCAACACATAATTTCCAAAACAATCAAGGGGTTCTATAACATAGAATTTGCTAAAAAGGGAGTCATATTTTTAAAATCAAAACAGTTGCATCTGCCCAAAAGGATAAGTGCATCCTCAATGATGGGCACTCTGAGTCCTTGGCATTTAACCTGATTGCCTTCAAAGTCTCACTTTTTTCTTACATGCTGTTATGCTTGTTTTTTTATTAATTATACAAATCATTAGTATTAAAAAGCAATATAATAGTTTCAAGAAGTAGCTTCACAGACTGTCTGCATATTTAATTAACTGCCTCTAAATTTTTAATCATTTGCGTTCAGGTTCTTATCTGGAAGCTTAACTTGATAACAAAACTACCAACTGGTAGAACTAATTGGTACAGAATCAGTCAATAATTTATAAGGAAAGGGAAAAACATACTGGTTGTTATGAAGGTATAAGATCACCAGCAAGTTATTCCTGAGAGGTTGGAGCAAAAATAGTGCTAGTCTCTATGAATCCGTGGCCCACTGGTGACATCCACTGGCTGTCCTTTGGTATTGTTTGATTCTTTGGATTTTTAGTGCAAGCCTTGTAAAACAGAAGTTTTAGGTTTTACATATTTACAGATTTCCTTATTGTTACCTGTCCTGTCATTAGCTCTCCTATACATCATTTACATTTAGTGCATTATGTGTCTAAGATTTAAAACTTTGAAATCAATAAAACTAAAATTTTTCCTGTGCTTTTAAGGCTAGAATAATTCAAGTCAAGATTCTCATTGTTGTGAATTTGAAGGACCAAGCATAGTAAGTGGTTACATGACCAGTCAAAATCACTACTCTTGTTTTATGCTGTGAAGAATTTGGTGAATTGCCTTGCTACTATAGTTTTGGAAACATTTTGAGAAAACTAGTTAGGACTGGGCAGGAAATTATCAGGTGCACTGACAGTAAATTTCAGGGTTCAGAAAGTATCAGACTCATCTGGAATGCTTATTACAAATTTAGATTTCTGGGCTCCATTTCAGAATTCTAACTGCATCTTTGAAGTTTTTCCACCATTTGGTTCACAAACTAGTTTGAGGAGTGCTGCACAAAGAAAGATTGTCTTTCTCTTTAGGGTTTCAAGAGTGCTATTGGACTATTTTGGACTTTTTACTAGGGATAGCAGAGAACAGGTTCAATGTAATGAGTTGAAAAAAATCTTTCAGAAATAATATATTCTTTATTAGTTCCCAAAATGTCATCAAATCAATCAAAACTTCAAATATGTTCCGGGAAATCTTGTAGGTGGTGCAAATAAGACACAAATAGTTGTGGCTGCTTATCTATAAAGGTCAGACGTTCAGAAAAAAGAACAGATTAAATGACCAAGGAGGTATAATTAGTGTGAAATGTTTAAAGATGATACACAATGTATCTTCACCAGATGTTATCAATTTGTTGGCAGTAGTGTGGTAAAATTATGTTTTTTTTTTCTTGTTGTTTGTTTTTTTGCTAATGTTGCCATTTTTGGTAATGAAGATGTGTTTTTTTTTTACGTGACTTATTTTAAGTAAGCATATCCTACCGGTTCTGGGGGGAATTGTGGGTGTAGAGTGAAGACTCAAGGCTGTATTTAGCAGTCTTGATATTTAACCAGTCATAGTCAATAGCATTGTCTCCCCTCTACATCCAGCGACTAAGCTCTCAATCAACCAGAAGCTCCTGGATGATTTGAGTTTGGCACAAAATGCCGGGACTCAGCCCAGCCTCAGAATTTACAAAACCGGTCTCTTTTCCTGAAAATTCTCAGGTGTCTTTGAGTTACAAAGAGGACAGACTTAGAAAGAGAGCCTAGATTTAGGCTTCTTAAGACATAGACAGGCATCTCCTAAGATCTGTGTCCACTGTCCATTGAAAATGACTAGGAAATAATGAATTCATGTGCTTGGCAGAAAAGTAGCCTGCTCAGCTGTACAGGACACCCAAATTCCAAATGAGTATTTTACTGGAAAAGAGTACAGGTCACATTGAGGAAAAAAAAAAAAATCTAACACCATCAAAATTAGGAAAGTAGGCAAAATAAAATTACTGAAATAATTTCCTCATGTGTAGGTAAGTCTTTTTCCCTTAAAATGAGGTATTTTTCTGACTATGAAAGTACAATCATTCATAAAAAAACATACATGGTAAAAAGATAAAGCCAAATATAGTCACTTCAGCATCACCCCACTGATTTTTTTTTTTTTTTTTTGAGACAGGGTC
>PVIC010004045.1:0-65090 GCA_004025085.1 Thryonomys swinderianus | reverse complement strand
ACAGGCGTGAGCCACCACATCTGGCATTGTGGTACGCAGTGTTGATTGTTGGTGGGCGTGAGTCTCCACGCCCAGCATTATATGTGGTTACCAGGGATCGAACTCAGGACCTTGCACTTGCGAGGCAGGTGCCGGAACCACTGAGCTAATCCTCCGGCCCCACGTCTGTACTTTTAAAGGCAAACCAAAGAACTGGCTGATACCGCCTGACTGAGAGGTCAGTTAAATGAATCATGATGGATCTCATGGTAGAATTTAGGCCTCTGAAAAATTACATTTTCTAAATGCGTTCAAAGATGTCGGCAAATGGTCACCACACAAAGTCACATTCCTCTCTGTTCGGAAAGCTGGGTGTGGGTCGCAGCGTGTGTGACCTGTCTTATGTACACGTGTGTGCACAGGCGAGCCTGGGAGGGTATATGGGTTGTGAGCCATATTTATTGCTGGGCTACAGACTAAAGAATTGCTATTTCCTTTTTGTACTTTACTGAGCTTTCTTAATTGTTATGGTGGGCACGGTTTTTACAAGCAAAAGGCTACATTTTTAATTCATTAAAAACTAGTTCACATGTTTTGACAAAATCCTTTTGGCACCGGAGGATCCAAACCATCCACGTAGCTCCTCCGCCCGGCCAGCGCGTGGCCTGCCGCGGTCCGCCGCGCCTGGGTCCAGGGAGCTCGTGCTTCCCCGGGTCTAAAGGAAGACAGAGGAGGGAGCACAGCTTTCACTCGGTGCCTCACATCCCAGGCGCGTTCGGGACGCCCCGTGTCCACCTACTGAGAGTCACGGGGGTATCTGGCGGGGCTCCCCAGAGAAACAAGTTAACGCAGGGCGCACAGATGCGTAAGAGCTTACACGAGTGGGCTCCAGGCGCCGCCCGCAGAGTCGGGGTGGAAGGGCTGTCTGTGCCCTGGGGACCCAAAGGGCCCAGCCGCGGGCCCAGGCTCCCGGCCTGTCTGTGCTGGTCCGTCTCGGGAGGCCGGGTCTGCGCCGGAGGCCAGGAGGCCTCTCCACGGCGAAGGTGAAGAAGCAGGAGCGGCGTCTTTGTTCTGTCCCTTGGGGCCGCTCTGGCGTGCCGCTCCCAGGACTAGGCGGGAGTTTCTCACTCCAGTGACAGTCAGGGGGCAGCCACGGGGGGGGGGGCTGGTTAGCTCTCCGCCTCTGTAACAAAATGCCTGGGGTACGCAGGGTGAAGGGTTATTGTGCTTCGGCTTCAGAGGTGTCGAGCCATGGTCACTTGCGCCCGCTGCTTGGGGCCGTGACAGCTCAGGACATCATGGTGTAAGTGCAGAGGGAGCCCCTGGCTTCCTGGCCCAGCGCGGAGGCCAGAGGAGGGCGGAGTCTGCCCCTGGAAGGGCACGCCCCATGACGCGACACCCCTGCGCCTCCTGGGCACACCGGGGGCCAAGCCTTTGGTACACAGGCCTTCGGGGAACGTTCAGATCCGAGGAAGAGCTGGAAGCTGGTGCCGCTGTGGGCTCTTGGGCGTGAGCCGGCACAGCTCGAGGTGCAGGTTTGAGGAGCAGCGTGTGGGGACAGGCCAGGCCGTGCCGGACCGCAGAGGAAAGGCCGAGAGCGGCGGCGGCTGGGCGGGCTCCGCACTGCTCACCTGCTCGAAGCACAACACGTTCAAAAAGAATTAGTGGAAGAGACGAACGTGACAAAGTGCACGGTCTATAGAGAATCCCAGTCTGCCTTTTTATGATTAAGTTCCTTAAGTTTCCCTCCAGCCAGGGGCTTATAAAAGTCATTTTTGCAGTTACGTCACGGGACGGAGTCTGCCCTCCAGCCCCAGCTGTGCCGCGCACCCTCGGGGCCACGCTCAGGGCCCAGCACGAGCAGCAGAGGGGCCGCACCGGCACGGAGCAGGGGCGAGGCCTGAGCGCCTGGGGGGGCGCCGAGGGGTGAGGGCCACACGACCCCCGAGGGGAGGGCAGCGCGGAGCAGCGGCCCTGCGGAAGCCCCGCTCTCCTGTCCAGGAAGGGCTCCGTCCCTGGAGGGGCTGAGGCCGAGGCCCGAGGCCAGGTGGGCCCGGCAGGCGCGGCAGGGCAGCCCAGTCTGGGCAGAAGATGGCGCACCGGTGCCCAGCCTCCACTGCGCTTCCCTGACGTGACAGAAGCAGCCGGCGCCACCTCCCACTGGGCCCCGGCCCAGGCCCCGGCGGGGTGAAGCCAGTGGCACTTGTGTGAGCAGCATGTGCTTGTCTTCCAGCTTAGGAGAAGCCTGAGTTATCGCAAGTTTTTCCTAAAACATTTTCTCCATTTCTTTAAAAAAAAGCAGAAGAAAAGAGATTATCTTATTTTATACAATATGCCATCCGCCAGCAGCGGCCATCTGCACACTCTGGGGTTGCATAGCAACTGGCTCTTCAGCTGATTTTGTGAGAAGGCCTGCAGGCTCCTCAGCGAGGCCCATTTTAAACATTTCCCCGGATGCTGAAAATCCAAGCGAATGAGAGCCGGAGACTTGAGAACCATCAGAGAAAGACGCAAGGCGTGGGGGCGGGCAGGCCAAGATGGGGGCGCCGGCTGGGGTTTCTCCGCCCAGGCGGAAGGGCTGGGGATCTGAGTCTGGGGGCCGGGAGGGTGAGGTCTCAAGCCGCCCCGGGTAGGAAGGCCAGGGGGCGCTCAGGGCCTCAGCCCACCGGCCGGACGCACAGGGAGCTCCCCCTCAGCCTCGCAGGCCCTGGGCTGGGCCCTCCCGGCCCCTCCGGATGTGGCAGCCCTGGGGCCGGCGAAGGCTCAGGGCCTTCGAGCTCCTGGGATGGCAGAGAGGTGTCCTGGTGCGCATGCACCACGAGGGCCTCTGGCTGGCCACAGGTAAACGACGGGCACGTGCTCCAGCCTGAAGCCGAGTCCAGAGCGGGCTGACCAGGTGCCTGTGAGGCCCGTTCCTGATAGGCCTCGCCTTGAGCTCCACCCTCACAGGACCAAGGAGCTAATGGGACCCCTGCTGGCTTTGCCTTTCCTCTTTCTGTAGTGCTGGAGATTGAACCAGGGCCTTCACCCTGAGCTACATCCCCAGCTCCCCCTGACTCTAACATTTTTTTATTTTGAGACAGAGTCTTGCTAACTTGTCCAGGCTGGACTTGAGTTTGGGATCCTCCTGCCTCAGCCTCCCGGAGTTCAGGGAATATAGGTGTTTGCCACCGCACCCAGCTTCCGCCTCAGTTCTGAGGGTGCTTTAGCTGACCCTGGGCACTCTGTCCTCACAACCTCATGCCCTCCGAGGACCCCACACGCTTCATGGCACTGCCTGAAAATGGGATTTCAGCAGGAGAGACCACCCGACCCAGCGGGCCTCTTGCTCGGCCCTGCCGCAGTCCGCCCTGTGCTGAGGGCAGGGGTGTGGGGCCACGGACCCAGCAGCTGCACCTGCTGGGGTCTCGCCGTCTGGGGTTTCAGGGCCCCACAACAACTGTGGTCCCAAAATGTGGCAGTTTCTCTTGATTTGTGAGAGAGAAACAGAAAGCACGTTCGATGCCCTGTAGCTGCCTGCCCGGGCGGCTGTTTCTCTCTTCCTGAGTCTCGCGCCTCGTTACACTGCCGGAGAGACGCACGTGCAGGAAGGCACACCGGGCTGGTTTGGCCCCATCTATTATTTCGAGCATCCGTGGGGCCGTGAACCCCATCCTGGAAGACCCGGGGTGGCTGGGCGCTGCAGTCTGCCCCCGGCCGGTGGCAAGAAGACATTGCAGGCTTCTGTCTGCCCCAGGCAGGGCCACTGTGCCCGCAGGGGAGCGGGCTGGGCTCCGGTGGCAGCAGGCTCCCGGGCCAGGGGTGAGCTTCTCGCAGCAGAGGCCAGGCCAGCAGTGCCGCTTCGCTCCAGACCCAGCAGCCGCGTCCTACGGGGCCCACCGCCCTCTGGAGCCCACAGAAGCCACCAGCCTGGCCACACCCCTGGCAGGGCCTGGGCTTCGCGCCCATGTCACTCACCACTGCGGGCGGGCAGGAAGGGGCAGAGCCCTGGCTGACACGAGCTGCCCTCCTGGCCCATGCCTGGCGCTGCGCCTGGAGCCCCGTGGCCGATTCCAGCCCCGGTTTGGGGGAGCCAGGCCCAGCCTGCCCGTCCTGTGGCGGAACTTCCCGCTGGGCCTGAGCTGAGGGCTCCTCCCGCTCCTGCTGCCGCAGCGCCGCCTGGTGGCCGTGGGCCGCTCGCCTTCCACGGGGCGGGGCAGGATGAGAGGCCTCTTTCCGTGGCTTTGCGGAGTTGCGTCTCGGTCTAGGATGCACTTTCTCATGTTCAGAAACAGGACGACCGCCCCTGCGTGTCAGCGCAGCTGTGAGGTTTAGGCGGGCTGGCCTGGGCGCTTGCCCACAGTGGGCCACCCCGCGCGTCCCTTCCCGTGGACCCCAGCCTGGCGTCTCCCTCCTGCCCTGCCTCCCACACCGCTGAGCCAGACAGCCAGGCCGGGGCAGTACCTGTGGGGGCGTGGAGGAATGAGCAGGTGCCACGGGGCACAGAGAGGGCTGGGCCTGCACCTCCAGAGGCTGGCAGGCTCCTCAGCCGGGGGCCTCTGGGGAGCGGGGCGCAGGCAGGCGGCCCAAGGCAGCGAGGGTGTGCGGGTCCTGGACGACACTGCCCGTGTGCCTTCCCGGGACCCACAGGCCCCTAAGCTGGCCTCCGAGGGCCCAGCGGGGTCAGGGCCCCTGCAGGCTGGACCTGAGGGTCTGGCTGAGCCCTGCTCCTGCCAGCCCAGGGGGAGAGGGGCCCAGGGCCTCGAACCTGCCCTCTCCACGCCCAGCCCAGAGGCCTCCTCCCCTCAGGAGAGGGCCCACTGCCCAGAGCGTCTGGAGAGAGCGCCCCTGTGCAGAGTCTGTGGTGGCTCCGTGGCTGTCCTGCCAAGCCTGGGGTGCTGCTCCCAGAAACAGCCACATCGCAGGCTGCAGGTGCCTTTCAGGGAGAGAGGAAGACATGATTGCAGAAGATGGGTGTGAGCCTTTTCCACCGGAAACAGGCAGTTCTCGGAATGGACAGAGCAAAAGACAAGAACAGAAGCACAAATCAATAGCTCAGTTAATTATCCTGCTGCTCAGCAAGACCCTTTAGGGGCCGAGAGGCTGAGAGCCTGGCGAGTCTCGGTGGAGCTGATCGGCCACCGGGCTTCGAGCCCGAGGAGGCGTCTCCGGGGGCCTTGGCTCCAGGGCCTCCAAGCGACTGCGCAGGGTTTGCCCACTGAACCCACTTTCCTCCACGGCAACTTCACCACTGTGTGAAAGTGGGTGTCGTGAGAGGCCGCACCCCGGCCTCTGCCCTCGCTGACTGCAGGCCGGCACGTCCTCCCACGCGCCCGGGCTGCTTGGCTGCCAGGTCCTCACCACCCCGTGCCATCCCTACATGTTAAGTCCCAGCCAGGGAGGGGCCTCTGTACCGCTCACCGTTCCAAAGTGCGGACGGGACACAGGCCTGGCACTCTCACTGATGGTGCCCGAGCTGTGGTCCAGGTCGCTTCCCGTGCCCGGAGCAGGAGGCTCAGGCCCCAGGGCGCCAAGTCCCTGTAGAAGGTGCGCAGAGCTTGCATCTGAGCTGCCTGCCACACCGCTGCAGATCTCGTCCTCTGATGATGCGTGGTGCCCGATGCCACCAAGTCCCTCTGCTGCCGAATGAGAGTAGCGGGAAAGTCTCTGTGCTCGGCACAGGCACAGTGCTCCTCAGGCCCTGTCGGGGTGAGCCTGGCTGCTCTGGCTGCGGCAGCCTCAGACTGGTGGGAGCTCTGCCCAGTGGGCACAGTGCACAGGGAGGCACAGGCAGTTGTGTCCCGAGAGAGAGCATGTGCGGCCCCCGGGGCTGCGCCCTGCAGATGGGTGCCCCGAGTGCACACGCCGGGGGCTGTTCGCAGAGCCCACTCCGCCTGGGACGAACCGCTCTCCTGGGCGGTGGGCGGTGCCTGCAGCCGGGCGGAGCTCCCGGATCACACCAGAGCTCTCCCACCTCCTGGGTGCGTGAGCCGGGGAGCCGCTTCCCTGCGCTCTGCCGTGCGTCCTGCTGGTGGCACACGCCGCGGAGCGGAGCCGCGAGCAGCTGCTGCCAGCCCCGCCAGGGCTGCGCCTCTGCCCCGGCCCCAGACACCCTCGCTGCGGCTGTGCTTTCCTCTGGCGGTGTCAGTAGCGTCTGCGGGAAAGACGCGAGGCCCTCTCCCTGGCCCCTGAGCGCGCACCCCCTCTTGGGACCCCCGTCCCGCCTTGCGCCTCGAACCCGTGCGTCACCTGTCCGAGCTTCAACGGGCAGGTGCACAGAACACGGGACTCCAGCAGGGCGGCCGAGACGGTCCAGCGGGGCCCGAGGCGACGCAGACCTTGGCCTCGCGTGTGCCCATGCCTGCGCGCGACTGGGGGGCCCTTCCTTCCGTTCCGGGGAACGGAGCCGGGTGTCAGGTCTCGAGGGGCCGAGCGGGGCTGCCGGCGCTTGGCCCCATCTCCCGGGCCGGCCGGCCCCTCCCGGAGCTGCAGCTCAGCCCGCTCCCGCCCTGCGCCCCGCAGTCCACGAGCCTCATCGAGATCGGGAACCCCTCCCAGAGCCTGGAGAACGTGTGCCGCTGGGCCTACCTGCAGCAGAAGCCGGACACGGGACACGACGAGTACCACGACCACGCCATCTTCCTCACCCGGCAGGACTTCGGGCCCTCGGGCATGCAAGGTGAGCGCCGCCCGCAGGGGCGTGGCCGGCACAGGGTGGGCTGCGCCAGCTGGGGCGAGCGTGGGCGAGGTTCCGGGCGGCTGGAGAGCCCTGGCTCCGGGAAACCCCTGGGGCATCAGCTGGGAAGCTGCCCCCAGGAAGCCCAGGGGCCGGACGGCTCTGAGAGCGGGTTTCAGACTCGTGCGCTTGCTTCCCTTGGCTTCTGGAAAACCAATCTGAGTCGGTTACCAGCCTTTAAAAGCTGAGAACTTGTAAGATTCAGACTATATAAACAGTCTGCACATATATTTGGAGAGGGAGAAAACACTGTGTTAAACTAGTAGAGAATATGCTGTTCATGATCCATGTGAAAATATACCAAAGCAGCCGATGGGCCGTAAGGAAGCCCCACCGAGTGTTACCGATGAGGGTCCTCGGGGACATTCCCCGCCCACGCGGGGAGAGGGTGGGATTCCTCGACCTTTGGAAATGAAGTAGTACACTTGCAAAGAACCCACAGGCCGAACAGGAGGACAATAAAATTGGGCTACATTTTTATTTTAGTGGTAATGACAATAGGACATCAAAATCCACAGACAAGCTAACTGATGCTACAGCTTCTAACCCATTTATTAGCAAAAATGGCTAAAAATCTATTTTAATGCTGAAATTTACTTTGAAAGAAAACAAAACAAGGGCATCTCTCAATTTAGAACAAAAGGATATAAGATTGAAACCAGAGAAGCTAGGGGTGTGGAGGCTTGGTCCAGGACGTGGAATGTCTGTCCAATACGATTTCCAGAAGTTGAAAATAACTACAAAACAAGAAGTAAAATAAACAAAGGGATATTTTTCCCAGATACTTTTCTGTTTTTTTTTTTTTTTTTTCTTTTGCAAGACAGGGTGTTGCTTTGTAGTTCAGGCTGGCCCTGAGCTCACTATGTAGCCCTGGTGAGCCTCGAACTCAGCAATCCTCCTGCCTCTGCCTCCCGAGTGCTGGGATGACAGGCGTGAGCCACCACGCCCAGTGCTGTGGTGTGTGGTACGATCGCTAGTGAGCGTGAGTCACCACGCCCGGTATTGCTGTATGTGGTTTACGTGGATCAAACCAGGACTTTGCGCTTGTGAGGCAGGCGCTGGAACCACTGAGCTAAATCTCCAGCCCAGTACTTTCTTTTTAAAAGAGATAATAGCTCCACCCTTTTGAAACTCTCAAAGGCGGCTACAGAACTGTGTGGGTGTGGAAGGTCACACTCAGGACACTCACTTGTGGAAGAGAGACACAGAGCTCCGCCCCAGCCCCTGACGGGCAGCAGGGCTCTCGGAGCTGGGGCGGACGGCAGAGACCCTCCGTTCCCTCCTCGAGGACGGTCCGCGTCGGGCAGCGCGAGCCCAGAACACAGCGAGCGGCGGGCCTCAGCGCCTCCTCCCCGCTCTGGCCGTTTCTCCCCTCGGTGGAGCTGCCGGGAGGCCGTGCAGTGGGGCCCAAGCACGGGCGTCCTGGGGCATGGGGTTGGGGTCTCACTTCTGGGGAGCCCCACGAGATGCATGAACCCCTTGAAACACTCTCTGAACACACTGCCCGGCCTCGTCCGCACTTCCTCTCTCGCTGAGACCCAGAAAGCCGCAGAGGCCAGGGAAGACCCTCCCAAGGCAGGCGGGCATGCGTGGAAGGCGCGATGCCAGGCGAGTGTGGGCTGGCAGGGTGTTCAAGGGCTGTGGGAACGGTGCCTGCTTTGGGACCGGAAAGCCCCTCCAAGATCAGCCGGCAGGGAGCCCCAGAGGGCAGACACGCCCTGCAGGCGGGCAGGCCTGAGCTGGGCCCCCGTGTGGACTTTGACGGGCGGAGTGGCCACAGGGCCGGGGCGGGCAGGCCCGCTGCGCAGGGTGGACATCCGAGCCACAGCGCAGGCGGGCGTTTGCTCCGGCCCGGCCCTGGGTCAGCAGCCTGCCGGGGCTGCGGTCCGGGCTGCCTCAGACGGGCTCCTCTGTCTCCCCCAGGCTATGCCCCCGTCACGGGCATGTGCCACCCGGTTCGCAGCTGCACCCTGAACCATGAAGACGGCTTCTCCTCGGCCTTTGTGGTGGCCCACGAGACCGGCCATGTGTAAGTGCCTGGCGTGCTGTCCGCCCGGGCCATGGGGCTCAGCTGTGCCGGGTCCTTGGCCCGGCTGCACTGAGGTCCACTGCCTGCTAGGGGCAGAGCGGGCAGCAGCGCAGGGGCCAGAGCCTCGAGCCGTGACCCTCCTCACGCCAGGCCGGGTCCCCGCGGGCGGGGCCCGCCCTCTGCGCCCTCGGGCCCTGCGTCTTCGCAGGCAGCTGGCGGGGGTCCCTCGGGCCTGCTGGGCAGGGTTCGGGGAGAACGCCCGGCCGGGCTGGGGGGCCTTTGCCTCCAGGGCCGCGGGGCACAGTGGCCCTTCCCCGGCGGCCCCACCCAGACGCTCCGCTGTGAGGCCAGCAGCCCGGGGCTGGCACAGCGGGCTCAGAGGGCTCCGGCCTGTGGAGGTCCAGGGTCCAGCGGCCCCTCGCTCCCCGCACAGGCTGGGCATGGAGCACGACGGGCAGGGAAACCGCTGCGGCGACGAGGTGCGGCTGGGCAGCATCATGGCGCCGCTGGTGCAGGCCGCCTTCCACCGCTTCCACTGGTCCCGCTGCAGCCAGCAGGAGCTGAGCCGCTACCTGCAGTGAGTGACGGGCCGCCCGCGCCGCCCCGCGCAGCGCGGGGGTGAGTCCCGGCGGGGACCGCGAGCCTCAGAGCCTGCTGACGGCCGCGTGGCGCCCCGTGCCCGCAGCTCCTACGACTGCCTGCGGGACGACCCCTTCGCCCACGACTGGCCGGCGCTGCCCCAGCTGCCCGGGCTGCACTACTCCATGAACGAGCAGTGCCGCTTCGACTTCGGCCTGGGCTACATGACGTGCACCGCGGTGAGTCGGCGCCCCAGCCCGCAGCGGCCCCCGGGCCGGCTCCGAGCGGCGGGACGGACCGCCTGGCCGGGACAGCGAGGCCTGGACGGGAGACGCAGCCCACAGAGCAGCTCCGCGGGCGCGGGCAGGGCGCGGGCGGGGCGCGGGCAGGGCGTGGGCGGGCAGGGCGCGGGCGGGCAGGGCGCGGGCGGGCAGGGCGCGGGCGGGCAGGGCGCGGGCGGGCAGGGCGCGGGCAGCAGCGTGCCGTGCAGACGGGGCGACTGAGGCCCAGCGGGAGGAGCGTGACACGCTCAGCCCCGCGGCACCTGGAGGGGCTGTCGGGAGGGAGGTGGAGCAGGACAGAGGCACAGTGGGCACGAGGCAGGGGCAGAGGCCCGGCCGCAGACGGTGGCGTCCACGCGGGGGCAGCGGTGCCCGCTGGGGCCTGCCACGGTGGCCTCTCAGCACCAGTGCTCCCACCGGGCCTCTTCCCGGCTGCCTGCAGCGCCCCCGCTTCTGGGCTGTGCACTGGACACGCGGCCCTGCGCGTGTACACGGTCCTGGAGCCCCAGGCCCCTCGCACCACGCAGAACTCAATACGCCCCGGCCGGACAGCCCGACACAGAGCAGGGCAGGGTGGCCTGACGGCCCCGGGGGCCTGGCCAGCTGTGGGTACTGTCTTCCAGTTCCGGACCTTCGACCCCTGCAAGCAGCTGTGGTGCAGCCACCCTGACAACCCCTATTTCTGCAAGACCAAGAAGGGCCCCCCGCTGGACGGCACCATGTGTGCACCCGGCAAGGTGAGCAGGCTGTGGCCGTGGGGCCCAGGCAGCCGGGCCGGGCCTTGCGCCCGCTGCCCAGGACTAGGGCCTCTCAGGGCCCCAGCCACTGCCCCGCTGCCCGTACTGGGCAGTGCAGAGCCACTGCCACCGCGAGCGCCCAGCGCCAGGCTGGCCTGGGCTTCTCCTGAGATTCACACCCCACCTTTGCCTTTCGTGGGGACAGCCTGGGGCTCCTGGCCCAGGGTGTTTAGCCTCTCCCTCACAGGCCCTCCCATTGGGCCCTCGTGAGCCAGGCTGGTTCCTGGAGGTCGGGGCGGCCACCCCATGCCTCCTGGAGCAGGTCTGCAGAAGGGGAGCTCCAGCCTGGGCCTGGCCTCCTGGCTGGTTCCTGTGAGATCCAGAGCTCTGATCTGTCCAAAGAAGCCACATTGGCCACCAGGGGGCACCACAGAGTCCCGGCCGCCCCTCAATGCTCTCCACAATGCCAGGCCTAAAGCGCCATGCCTCGCCTCGCGGGGCTGTGGTTCTTCAGGGCAAATCTTGGGTCCAGGAGGCTCAGCCCCTAGTTTCCGGTCCCAGTGGACTTTCTCAAAGGTTACAGAGTCCCGCTGGGGATTTAGTTCAAGTGGTACTGTGCCAACTTTGGATGCACAAGGGCCCGAGTTCGATCCCCGGTACCACCAAAAAAAAAAAAAAATAGAGTCCCAGGACACACCCAGAATCACCATTTTGTTTTATTGTTTAACTTTATGGTAAAATTTACATAAGATAAAATTAACTATTCTGACTCACTTTAAAGTGATTCATCACATTCACAGTTGGCCACTATCACCATTGTCCACACTGCTGGCCATACTTCCTGTCACTCCCGGAAGGTACCCACTGGTCACTCACCCCTTCCTCTCCTTTCTCTGGCCCTCGGTGGTTCCCAGTCTGTTTTCTGGCTCTGCGAAGCGGCCCATTCTGGAAGGTCATATAAACTGAGTCACATGATATATGGCTTTTCATGTCGGGTTTATTGTACTCAACATATGAAATATGCCAGAGAGTCATCTGGTATAGCACTCACCGGCATTTCCTTTATCCACTCCTCCTTTGATTTTTGGATTTTCCTACTTTCTGGCAGTTATGGGCAATTCTGCTGTGACTATTCCTGCTCACTTAGCCCAGTAAATATGGTAAATACAACTATTTAAGAAATAGTTGTGCTGCCGGGCGTGGTGGCTCACGCCTGTAATCCCAGCACTCGGGAGGCAGAGGCAGGAGGATTGCTGAGTTCGAGGCTTGCCTGGGCTACATAGTGAGCTCAGAGCCAGCCTGAACTACTGAGACCCGGTCTCAAAAAGAAACAAACAAAACAAAAAACAAAAAAGAAATAGTTGTGCTGAGTGCAGAGCACATCTAGGGCTCTGTTCATCCCCCTAGTTCCCAAGAAACAGGTTGGACACCACTTGGACCGGTGATTCTGTGGGGGCAGAGGGCTGGGCCATGTCTGGGCCTGCGAGCGCCGTCTGTGTGTGAGCGTGTGTTTTTTTTTTTTTTTTAGGTTCTACTGTGTTTATTACATTTACACAACTTTTCTTCTAATTCTAAATACTCATGTGTCTTTAGGCCAGTGTGAGCTGTGATGGGTACATTTAGTGACCAATGTCCAATTAGGGGATTTCTGTAAGAAAGGCCCTCAGGTGGTTTGAAACCACTTTGTTTCATGTTCATATTAGTATCTAGAGTCCAAAGAAATATTTCTTCATCTTGATGCCAACATTTATTTTTGTTTGTTTGTTTGTTTGTTTGAGTCAGGGTCTTGCTTTGCAGTTCAGGCTGGCCCTGAGCTCACTAGGTAGCCCAGATAAGCCTGGAACTCAGCAATCCTCCCGCCTCTGCCTCCCGAGTGCTGGGATGACAGGCGTGAGCCACCACGCCCGGCTGCCAACATTTATTTTGATAGCATTTCTCTATCTCTTCATTTCTTAGATTTTTCCAGTAATTTTTGTACTCTCCTTCAACCTGCTGGTTACCCCGGCTCTATAGCAGTCTGCTCCTAAAAGTCCCTTCAGCGCATCTCTGTGGAGGTTCTTTTGGGGTGGGCTCAGTGACGCCCGCTGCTCACGGTGGAGTTCGCAGCCACACCTCGAGGGTCTCTGCCTCTGAGGCGCGGCTTCAGCGCTCCCGGTGTCTCCCACGCAGCGCTCGGCCCGCAGAGGTCCGAGGAGCAGGTCCGGCACGCTGAGCCCTCCGGCCACGGGCGCAGGACGCACGCTTCCGCGCCATGATCCTGAGCGTGTGTGTTTCGATGCCTGTTGTTTCGCTGGCTTTAGTGTCTGGACCGTGTCAGTCTGTTCTTGCTGTGGTAACAGAATGGCGCGACCAGCAGTGTATAAAAAGTCAGCGCTTCATCATTTTGGAGGCTGGAAAACCCCGGTCACAGTTCTCCGTGGAGGGACAGAGGCAGGAGAGAGGGCAGCTTGCACTCGGGAGGGCCCCTCCCCGGCAGAGTCGGGGCGCCCACAGTCACACTGCTGGGCAGCTCTGCCCTGCTGGCTGGTGAGGTGCGTCCTCCCGCCTCAGCCCTGAAGCCATGACTCGCCCCAGCGCCCCCTCACCTAAACAGGGGGGCTCGTGCCCCTGCACCCCGGCAGATGGCAGACTCCTTCCAGCCAGCCCTCGGGACAGCGACGCCTCCCGGAGCTCCTGCCTGCAGTGACAGAAAGTGGAGCCCCAACACCCCCTCCTGTCGGGGAGTCGGGGGGAGGGCGGAAGAAGTGGCCAGGCCGGGGAGGGAGGACCCCTGGGAAGGCCTGGCAGTGCCAGGGTCAGCGCATCTGGCTCCAGGCACAGCAGACCCGCTGTGTCCTCCACCCCCAGTGGGTCCTGAGAATCTTTTCCTGTCTTGGGCACAACTTCCTCCTTATATCCCTGCAATTTTGAGTATTTGCCATTTTTCCAGAGAGAAAAGAAATCTATATTCGTGTTGTACACCGGAAGCAACCCTGAGCGGAGCTCCCGAGAGCCCCCGGCTTCCATGGAGCAGTGGGTGGGAGGGCGCGCGGGACCCTGGGGCGCCAGGCTGAGCGCGGGCGGCCAGGGCGGGAGGCCTCCGGAGGGAAGACGGTGTCTCGGAGCACAGGGCGGGCCTGGCCGAGGGAGGAGGGCGCGCGGGCGGGCAGCGGAGCCGGTCTGGGGCGACTCCGTCCTGACAGAGTCGGGGAGGCCGGGAGACACCCTGTGCCTGTCTCCCGCAAGTTGCTGTCAGTCGATAGCAAACCGCGTCCCTCTGGGTCGGCTTGTTTGCGGGAGCAGGCTGTTCGTTTGTTTGGGTGGGTGTTTTGACCGGAGCTGAGCCCGGGGAGCTGCGAGCTGCACCTCGAAAGCTTGCTTTTGAGACAGGGTCTCCCTAAGCTGCCGCGGCGGGGCTGGAGCGTGGGTGCTGCTGCCTCCGCGCGTGAAGCCGCAGGGACAGACTCGCACCATGTTGGGCTGCAGCTAAGTGTGGAAATGTGGAACACTTAGGAGTTATATTTTCTCATTCTAAATCAGCAGCTCATTGTATGTCTAACTGAATATTTTCGATTTGCAACCTTGTTGCATTTGGTGCCGGGGATCGAACTCAGGACCTGGTCCCTTCCAGGGGGGGCGATGCCCTGAGCCGCGGCCGCAGCCCGGCCCTGCCGTCTTCTAGCGCGAGCTCCTGGGCTGCGCGGCTCCTCGCCCGGAGAGCCGAGAAGTCAGAGT
The DNA here is from genome assembly GCA_004025085.1 of Thryonomys swinderianus. Lineage (NCBI taxonomy): Eukaryota > Metazoa > Chordata > Mammalia > Rodentia > Thryonomyidae > Thryonomys > Thryonomys swinderianus. Next base: position 51,056 of record PVIC010004045.1, on the reverse strand, counting down.
CAAGCTGTGGAAATCCGCCTTCTACCTCCCTGTGTTCTGCTCTTTATATTCAGGATAATTTTTCCATTTTCAGCTTAAATAGAGCTCACATGAAGTTGTGGCCTGTTGCGTGTCTGTGTGGACACTGGAGCCAGCTCCGACCGCGGGCGGCGGCTGGACGGTGTCCAGGCCAGTAGCCAGCCAGCTGCAGGACCAGCTCTCGCTGGGCTCCTCGCCCTGGGCTGCAGCTGGCTCCCAAGGGGGCTCTGAGCACTCCAGCGAGCGAGTCGGGCCCTCCGGGCACCAGGCGGGCAGCGGCCAGGCCCCGGGCGAGCAGAGCTCACAGGCCACTTCCTGTCTTTCAGCACTGCTTTAAGGGGCACTGCATCTGGCTGACGCCTGACATCCTCAAGCGGGACGGCAACTGGGGTGCCTGGACCCCCTTCGGCTCCTGCTCACGCACCTGTGGCACAGGTGTGAAGTTCAGGACGCGCCAGTGTGACAACCCCCAGTGAGTGGCACCTCCCACCCGCCCTCGGAGGCGCTGCTGAGTCCCACTGCGCCGTGCCTGCCCTGTGTGGGGGGCCCAGGGGTGCTGCCTGGCTTCTCTGAGGCTGCGAGGTCCCCCGCCTCGCCCCGCTCTCCCGGGGGAGAAGCCAAGGCTCGGGAGAGCCATCCGCAGAGCCCGGCCCAGCGGGACCGCTGGCCTGGAGCCACCCCTGCCGGCTGGGGACAGGCTTCCCTGTCCCTCTCGGCCAAGGGCAGAGAGAAGAGGGAGGAGGAAACGGGCCGCTGTAGCCAAGCCGCTGTTCGCAGCCCGTGAGTCGGGACAGGACTTGCGCTCCCTGGGCCGGGTGGAGCTGGCGCGTGCCTGCCCTCCTGCCTGCCCTCCTGCCTGCCCTCCTGCCTGCCCTCCGCCACGGCCCTCCCGCCTCCCGTGCCTGCCTCGTCCCCCACCCGTCCTAACTCTCAGTGTCCGACCGTGCTCTCCACCCGCGCCTGCCATGGCCGCTGCCCCTCCCCCTCCCTCTGCTCCCTGCCCCCACCAGGCCCAGCGCTGGGAGCTGGCCGGGCCTCCATGCCCAGCGGGGCCACCGCCGGGGTGGGGGGGCATGCACGCCTGTGCTGCGGGGACGCACGGGCCTCTCCTCTCTCCTGCTTCGACAGCCCAAAAGACTGGGACGAGAGATTCAAAAGATTCTGGCTCATCTGAAAATTTTGAAAGTCTAGCATTTCACCTAAAAACCTAAACACACCCCAGTTTCCGGATTGGGCCAGATGTGCGCTGGTGGGAGGGGTCCGGGCGTCGGGCGTCTGGACTGCGGTGGCTCCTGCGCCGCTCCCCGGACCGCTGCCCGCTCTGGCTGGGCTCCGACCTGGCTGCCCTAGAATCCCCCGAGGGCACCTGCCCTGGCGCCCGGCAGCGGCTCTCTGCTCTCCCTGCAGCCCAGCCAACGGGGGCCGCACCTGCCCAGGCCTGGCCTACGACTTCCAGCTCTGCAACCCCCAGGGCTGCCCCGACGCCCTGGCCGACTTCCGCGAGGAGCAGTGCCGCCAGTGGGACCTGTACTTCGAGCACGGGGACGCCCAGCACCACTGGCTGCCCCACGAGCACCGGGACGGTGAGCACCGGGGGCAGGGGGCAGCGTCGCTGTGCCCGCCGCTGTGGGGGCAGTGCCCGCTCCCTCGTGGGGCATCTCCTCGAGGGGCCCTCGCCGCTTCCCTTCCAGCCGAGCAGAGGTGTCACCTGCACTGCGAGTCCCGGGAGACCGGGGAGGTGGTCTCCATGAAGCGCATGGTGCACGACGGAACGCGCTGCTCCTACAAGGACGCCTTCAGCCTGTGCGTGCGCGGGGACTGCAAGGTGAGCGGCCGGCCCTGGCTCCTGGCAGCGGGCCCCGCGGGCGCCGTGACTTGAGTGCCAGGGAGCTGGGCACCTGGGGCTTGGGGCTCTTCCCGCGACACCTGGTCCCAGGGCCAGCCTGGACTCGCGCCCGTGCCTCGCTGGTCTGACGCTCAGGCGACCCCCTGGGCGACCCCACTGTGAGCTGACAGTGCTGTGGGCTGGAAGGGCACTGAACCCGGCAAACCTGCTGGAGGCGCCGGCGTAGCAGCACAGCGTCTCTGCCCACCGTTGGCAGGGGCAGAGCCGCCACTGCCCGGAGCCCCCCAGGGCCAGAGCCCAGCACAAGGCCAGAATTCAAGCCTGGAGGCAGAGCTGCGCCTGGCGAGATCTGCTCTCACACGGTCAGGGTGCCGTCGGGGCCCCCTGGGCATCACGCCTTTCCTCCCGGGGGCAGCCTCCGCAGGGCAGCCGGGACGCCGCGCTCTAGTCCGGCCGCCTGCCTTCCCGCCGAGAGAGGTGGCACCTGGGGGCACGTGCACACGCAAGAGCCCTGGGCCAGGTGGGGCTGGGGAGTGGCACAGGGCTGCTGCTGGCTGCCAGCTGCACGGCTGCACACCCACCGATTGTTCAGCAGCCGCAGGAAGCGTACGGCAGTCTTCGGACAGCGCAGCCCTGAGGCAGAGATGCTGGGGGTGCAGGGAGCAGCCGTGCAGGGGAAGCCTGGCCACGGCCTGAGCGGATTCCCCCGGAAAGACCAGGCAGACTGCGGGGCCTGGCATCCTGTGGTGCCCGGCTGGGCAGGAGCTGCTGGCGGCATCCAGTCTGCTGGGGCCGGAGTGGCCTAGAGTCAGCGAGCGGAAGGGGAGGCCGGAGCTGCTGCCTGGCGTGAAAGATGTGCTCCTGGCCGCACCCTGCGGGGGTCGCTCTCACCCCGCCGGGGAGGTTTCTAAGATGCCCGAACACCCTAAAATGCAGACAGCTCTTAAGCAGAAACAATACAGACAGTAAGCGCAGGAAACACTGACCAGAAGCGGCTCCAGAGAGCAGGTGGGCCGTGCACCCTGGGCCGGGAGGTCAGAGGGCTCCTTCCTCCCCTGCGCACTGGAGATCGTAATGTCAGTCTTGATACTGAAACTACAGGACAGGTTAAATACTTTATAAATATGCATAGTAATGTATATACTCATGTAGTATATGTTATTGCAAAAGGAGGCAGAAAGTGGGAAATAATATGAAATAAATCAATCCTGATGATACCTGCAAATATGAAGCGCCTTTTAGAAGAATCTAATATTGGTAAAATAATAGTCACATTTCAGTGGATGCTGTCAGTCAGAGAAGATCAAAACGGTGAGGGCGGGAGGTTACGGGTGAAGTGATGGCAGAGATGGAGAGAACAGACACACACACACACGCACACGCACACACGCACACACGCACACACGCACAAAGCAGAGGAAGCAATGAGAATCAAGCATTCAGTGAGGCCAGTAGGGGCATTTTGATTTTGTAAAAGGGCATAATTCATTGCCTTGATAGAAATAATAACCTGCCACCCAATATGTCATCCACAACCACTACAGAAAAGAGGGAACTGCAGTCAGCTGGTCTGTCTGTGCCAGGTGCTGGACACCAGGCGGAGACAGCAGCTCTGAGAGTCGGACACCTGCACAGCAGGTGCGGCCACCCAGCAAGACGCCCTGCTGCCGCGCCTCTGTACCCGCCACTGTCACAGACGCCTGAGCGGACAGTCTGCAGGGCGGGTGGTGCAGCCCGTCCACGGAGGCTTCCTGTCGGCTCAGACCGGCAGTGTCCGGGTCCCGACTGGCGAGAAGCAGAAAGGCACACGGGGAGGACAGAGGGCGGCTCTGGCATGGCCCGCACTGCTCCCGGGGACCAGCACTCATCCGTGCCACCCTCCTGGGCCAGGCCGCCCTCCTACCACACCGAGCGTGAACCTGGACACGTGCCCAGCCCCCCAGTCCCGAGCACGGCACAGGGCCACACAGCCGGAAGCCACTGCCTCACGCCTGCCAGTGGCAAGCAAGGCCCCTCGGGGCTCCGCAGAGCCGTCTCCCCGCTGCAGGAGTCTCGGAAGATGGAAACGGCAAGCGCTGTGCTTGATTTCCGCCTCTGTCCCTCTCCTCTTCTGGGTCACTCAGGACAGGCCTCAGTGGAAAGCTCTTCGGAAACGTGGTGTGTGACTCCGTTTTTGCTTTGTCCAGATAACTCTCTTTTCCAGCCAGTTCAATTTGCAGTTAGTGTCTGAGATTGAAAACAGGTCTCAGACCCTTTTAGAAAGAGCCATGTGTGGGGTGTGGTGTTGCACACTGTGACCCCACAGTCTGGGAGGCTGAGGCAGGGGGATCACTTGGCAAAATCCCGTCTCAAAAGACGACAAAGGGCTGCGATGGAGCTCAGAGCAAGGGCCCTGGGCTTAATTCCTAGTCCGGGGAGGGGTGCTGAGGGAAGGAGGGCAGAGCAAGCCCCGAATCAGTGAAGGGCCCTAAGTCAGTGGGTTCTCAGGACTGAGGCAGAGGCCCCATGGCTCGCCCCCCAGGGGCTCCTACAGTGCTGCCTGCTGCGGTCTCCAGGACCTGCGTGCACCCCTCCGCCCCAGGGCTGCTCTCAGCCGCCTGGAAGCCTGACGCTCCGGCCCTCGGGGAGCGAGCACCCTCAGTGAGCCTTCCTGGCCTGCAAGGGCTTCTCCCTCCTCTTCCTCCTGATCTCCCAGGGGACCCGGGGTCTCCCGGGACAGCCTGGCAGGGCCTCCTCAGACGTGACGGGTGTGGGCTCTGCCGCAGCCCTGGGGACGGTCCGCGTGTGACGGCAGCACCCTCCAAGACACTGCCGGGGAGGGAGGCCCCACGGGCCCGCCTGGGGCTCCTGCACCTCCAGAGACCAGTGCCCTTGGGTCCCAGCACCAGGCACCTGCCTGACCAGGGATGGAGCTCAGTGGCACCGTGCCTGCCTGGCAAGTGCAAGGTCCTGAGTTCCATCCTTGGTACAAAAAACAAAACAAAACAAAATTTGTTTGCCCAAGAACCACTAAGCAAACATGCGTATGTTCCTCTGGATCGTTTCACACCCTGTACGCTTCCAAAACCTTAAATAAACTGTGCCCAGTGGCACATAGCCAGAGTACGAGCCACCTGGGAGGCTGGGTAGGAAAACTGCAGGTTCCAGGTCCGTCTGGACAAATCAGCAAAGCTCCGGCTCACAGTAGAAACTGGAAAGGGGCGGGCAGTGCGTGGCTGAGCACGCTGGGGCAGCTCTGGCCCTGCGAGGGAGCGAAGCCAGACTGGCCACGCGCAGACCGGTGGACGCAGATTGAGAATTTGTTTCTTTGAAAAGCACCGAGTCTGTCTCAGCTCTGCGGCCTTCGTGGTCCTGAGCCCCTGCACTCAAAAGTCAGAAATCAGCATCAGCTGGGGAGCAGCTCAGGGTTAGAGCATTTTCTCGGAGCTAGTGGGGCCCAGATTCAACCCCAGCATGAAGAGAGCGAGAGAAAGAGCGTTTCTGAAGAAGTGAGGAGCCTGGAAGGACTGTCTGCGGCCTCCAAGCGGCCGAAGCAAAGAGGGCCGGGCCCTGTGCTGCTGTCTCATGCCTGGTACCCAGGAGCGGGCTGCCCGGGGCACCCCGGCATCGGCCTCCAGCCCACCCTGCGCTGTCCAGGCCGCACCCCAGCCCTCGTCAGGCCCTGGCCTGGGCCGAGGGGAGCGGAGCCTCCAAGGAGGAGGCACTGGCTGCGCAGGGCCCCGTGAAGAATGAGGACAGAAGCCCCCGCCTCAGGCCTCCTGCACCTGGAGAGACGCCGCAGCGGACTCCGTGAGCAGCGGGCTGTGGCCCCGACGGCCGGGGCAGCCGAGGAGGCGCTGCCTGGGCTGCGGGCGGCTTGGGGGCGAGGCCAGGCCAGGGCCTCCACGTCCCGAGCAAAGCCGTGAGGAGTTCGGCAGCTGGTCACGGAGACGCTGTGGCATTGTGTGTGGCCCGGCCTGGCCGTTGGGTGCCCCAGGCAGAGTGGCAGGCAGAAAGGGGGGCGCGGAACCACTCCCGCTCAGCCCCGTCACAGTGGCCTGGATCTGAAGTGCCAGTGGGAACTCTGCTTTCAAACTCAGTTCTCCCCCTCGAAGAAAGGAAACGGGATTTAGAGAGGGGAGGGGCCTGGGGCCCGGCTCGCCCGGCCGCCTGCACCGGCACTCGGGCTGTCCGCTCTGAGGCCCTGGTGTGGCCGGGCGCCTGCCCGCAGGCCTCCGAGAGCCGCCCCTCCGCGAGCTGACCCGACAGCCGGTCTCAGGCTCATGACCCGGCGCTGGTGGGTGACGCGTTCAGGCCCCGCTTTCTGGAGGCGTGAAGTGACGCACGGCGCGCGTTCTGTGGCAGCCGCATCGACTGCGAGCAGAGCCCGGGGCGGGAGGGCGCGGGAGGGCGTCTCAGGCTCCCTGTCCCGTCCCTGTCCCTGCAGAAGGTGGGCTGCGACGGGGTGATCGGCTCCAGCAAGCAGGAGGACAAGTGCGGCGTGTGCGGCGGGGACAACACCCACTGCAAAGTGGTCAAGGGCACCTTCACCCGCTCGCCCAAGCGGCTCGGTGAGTGGGCCGGGCCGGGCTGTGTTCCGGCACCGTGACGACCCCGAGCCCGGGAACTGGGAGGAGGCCTGCGGAGCCAGTCTGGGGAGCCGAGAGGCCGTGCAGCAGGCGCCGGCTCCACGGCGCGCTCTGGCCTCGGCTCCGCTGTGGCAGGAGCACAGGAGACCGGGGGTCCAGGGCCGGGGCTGGAAGTGAGTGGCCGGCAGGTGCCACCCCGAGGGTCCCCGCGCTGCGCCCGGGCCGCACTCTGAGCTGAGCTGGCCTCTCCTGCCCACGGCCCACGGCCCGCGCGGGCCAGCTGCAGCTCTGCGCCTCAGTGGCTCTGCCTGGACGGCAAAGCCCTTGGGTTCGCCTCATGAAGGAGGCCGCAGGGCGGACGCGAAGGTCTCTGCTGGGAGCCGGAGGCCGGGGCCTCTGTGCCCGCTCGGCTCAGGCTCGGCAGCGTGGGTTCTGAGGGAGCCTGCAGATGGCGTGCCAGGTCCAGACAGAGCGGAGCCTGCCCATGCGTGCACACTCGTCCAGGCTCCAGGGCGGGGCCGCTGGGGTCTGGAGAGGATCGGGAAGGGCGGCAGCCGGTGTACAGGCCCAGCTTTCCGGTTGCCCCACTGTGGGCAGCCGAAGCCTCAGAGTGCCAGCGGCCTCGGGCAGCCCAGACAGTGTGCCGCCGTCCTCAGCAGTCTCCCACCCTGGACACAGGTTACATCAAGATGTTCGAGATCCCCGCGGGCGCCAGACACCTGCTCATCCAGGAGGCAGACGCCGCCAGCCACCACCTGGGTGAGTCTGGGAGCCCCGGGAGCCCCACGTGCCCAGGCCAGGCCGTAACGCAGTGGGCTGGTTGGGTCGGGGAGGAGTGCAGCCACAGCTAAGGGAGCCTGGCTGGCAGGCGGGCTGTGGGTCAGGGCCCCCTGGCAGAGGCCGTGCGGCCGGTGTCCCCAGCTGGTGGGCACCCCTGCCTGCCCTCCACAAGGCAGACAAAGGCTGGGCAGTGTCCCCTCACCCACCCAGGGGCACCAGTGCCAGCCTGGGAGGAGGCTCACGCGTGCAGTTGTTTTATTCTATGTTGATCCTAAGGACTGAACTCGAACCCAGGGCCATGTGCATGCTGAGTATGCGCTCTACACTGATGTGCCCTTTGGGCCTTCTTTTTAAATCTGAGAAATTCTCCTTGAAATTGGGGTTTCTGACAGCCCTTGAAGAACATGACAGTTCTCACGGCTGTGGGTGGCTCTTCCAAAGTGGCACCCACCACGGGCCAGTGTTTCCCGGGCTCCCCAAGGCCTCTCGGGCTGCTCAGTCATGGTGCCCGCCCGTACCAGCAGCCCGAGGGCAGGGAGCGTGGCTCCCGGCCACACTCTGCGTCTGAGCACGCAGCGGCCACATCCTCTCCCCTGGGGCATCCTGGGGCAGCACGGGTGTCTGTAGGCTCGGGCTGGGCCGGGGCATTCGATGTGCCATGGCTGGCTCCCTCAGCTCTCTGCCTACACCGTCTTCTTCCTCAGCACCCTAAGAGGAAAGGCTGTGCCGCATGCTTGCCTGGCACGGAAGCAGACATTAGAGTAAATCCTGAGCAAGGGATGGTCCTGTCCTCGCCCTGGGGCTGAGGCCGCTCTTCAAGACCCAAGAACCCGTGGTAGAGAGGAGTTAAAGGTCCGCCAGGAAAAGTGAAAGATCTGAGGCGTTCCTCACAGCGCGGACAGAACTACGTGGACCACAAAGGATGGTCCAACTGGTGCCCGGGCTGCCGCCCACACTGCGGGAAGCGGGGGCTCTGGACCCACAGGCTTTCCTGCACACTCGGTGCACACCAGGGGACCCCAGTTGCCGTGGGTGTCTGTCACCACCGTGGCAAGAGACCCCGCCGAGCCCCACCTGGCTGGCCCTGTGCCCCTGCCCAGCGGAGACACCTCCCCTACCTGCTTCTGTACGAGGCAGCTTCTCAATGCTGCAAAACGGCACACTTAGAGGAGGGTTTAGGCCACTGGGACCCACGGTCATGTTTTGAGTGGGGCGGGGAGCCCCACATTCTCTGTGGGTCACATCGCAGTGACCGCAGGGTTCCCACCAAGGCACCAGTCCGCAGAGACTCCACGTCCGCCCGCAAGTCTCAGCGGAGGACCAGCCACCTCTGTGTCTGGGCCACAGGGAGGCGGCCTGACAGCTGTGTGCTGCCCCGGGAGCCTGGGAGCCAAGATCCGGACAGGGCAGCGGGCAGAGCGTCAGCGGTCTCTGGGGGCCGGCAGCGGGCAGCTGGGAGAGGCAAGCGGCACTGCTCCCCGCGAGGCCCCCACCTGTCCCAAGCGGCATGCGCGCCCCCGGGCCCCGCCCACTCGTGACCGTGGTGGGCGGGGCTCCCTTTCCCCATTCCCAGCCGTCAAGAACGTGGAGACGGGCAAGTTCATCTTAAACGAAGAGAATAACCTGGACCCCAATCCCAGATCCTTCATCGCCACGGGCGTGGAGTGGGAGTACAGAAACGAGGGCGGCAGAGAGACGCTGCAGACCGTCGGGCCCCTGAGAGGCGCCATCACCGTGCTGGTAAGCGCAGGCCCCGGGAGGGGCAGCGTGGAGGCCCAGGAGCCCCGCGAACGGCCCTGGGCCCGCTCCGGCACCGGCCGGGGGACTGGACGGTCTTCCTGCCCTGAGGCTGTGGCTTCCCGTGTGAGTGACGCCCACACCGCAGCGGCCCGCCTCACGCCCACGCGCCAGCTGGGGACTGGACCGCCGCGCCGGGCTGTGTGCCCGCAGGACGTGCTCCGCTCTCCTTGGTGGTCCTAGTCAGGACGGTCACTAGGACAGGTTTTCCGGCCACTTTGTAGGTTTAAATTTCAGTTAGTTGCATGATATATTTTGTCACCTGATTGAGACCCCACCGCAAAGCCCCATCCCCTGAGCCCCTGCGCTCTGGGGTGGGTCGGACCCCCACATGCGTGCCCCGCCTCCCCCGGGCACGGCCAGCCTCGGGGGGCCTGTGGCTGCAGCTGGCCCCTCCCTAAAGTCCCCGCTGACACCACCACCTGGATGATCGGAGAATGTGCCTCCGGCCGAGACGGGCCAGGCCCTCCAGCTCTACACACAGCCTCCGGCAGCCTCTTTAGGGTCACACACGGGGGTCTGTGCTTTCTCGGGGTGATTTTGCCATCCCACCGGCTCCAAGCCTGCTGCTCAGGTCCTGTCTGGTGTCCCCACCCAGAGGCCGGGCAAGAGGTGAGCCCAGCGAGGCCGAGTCAGTGCTGTCTCTTAACAGAAACCGGTGTAGAACACACTCACTACTGGTTGGGTGACCAAAAGCTGAGACATGGGCTTCGGGGCCCTGGCCCTGTGCGCGTACCCCTAACCCAGCGAAGGTGAAAATACCATGTGCCTCAGTTCCGGGTCCTCCATGCCCTCTGATGCCCTTGGTGTGGCTGTGCCAGGCCGCAGGCTGCCTGGGAGCTTGGCTGGCCACTGGTGCCCAGCATCGCGGGATGTCAGGCTGCACTTTGCTTCCTTGGGAAGAAAGTCCAAATTCCACATCTGGACTCTACTAAATGCAAATTGCTTTTACACCATCCAAAAGTCAAAGACCAGGAAGCCGAACCACAGACAGTCGGAGCATCTGCCTGTGCCGGGAGCCAGGCTTTGTTGCCGTGATCTGCGAACAGGCTGTGCATAGCGACTCCAGGGAGCTGTGCAGGACAGAGCCGACCGTTCCGCTGGGGCGGGGGGCGCGGGGACAGCAGAGCACACGGGTTCACAGCTGTCCTGTGGGCACAGGTGATCCCCGAGGGAGACGCTCGGATCTCGCTGACGTACAAATACATGATCCACGAGGACTCGCTCCACGTCGACGACAACAACGTGCTGGAGGACGACGCCGCGAGCCACGAGTGGGCCCTGAAGAAGTGGTCTCCCTGCTCCAAGCCCTGCGGCGGAGGTGAGGGACGCACAGAGCGGGGCCGGGAGCGGGGCGGCGGGGTTTCCGGGTGAGCCAGCGGCACCCTGCGCAGTGCCAGCCGCGAGGCCCCCGAGGGTGACCTTGGCTTGGGTGTCCAGGAGCCTGGCCCAGGCTGGGTGGCAGCAGCGGCTGATCCGGAAGTTTGAGGCCCTGTGCCCAAGGCCACTGGGGTTGCCCTTCAGCATGCGGGCTGAGGCCCCTGGCGAGGTGCAGCAGTGCGGACAGCCCTGCGAGGGACGCGGGAGAGCCACCGGGACTTCCTGGGCAGGGCTGGGTGCAGAGGGAACCCGCTGCCCCCAACCCAAGGGTCCCTGGCGGGAAGGGACACAGGACATACGGATGGTCAGGACTGACTGCCCCGGGTGCCACGGGGCCGCACACCTAGAGGACAAGAGGAGTTTACCAAGGGTCGGGGGCCCATGCTGGGCGACGGCACCCCCAGCACCCGGTTATACCTCTGTGACCCGCCTCTGCACCCGACACGGTCTCGGTACCACCTTCCCAGATAGTGCCGCCACCCGTGCTTGCCCAGTGTCTCCAAATGCCCAGACTAGGGCCGGCTGCCTGGTGATGCCAGTCTCTCGGACACTCTGTTGACATTCTAAGCCCGTTCTGTGTTGTGGGGTCACGGTGAGTCGCAGCCACGCAGTGGGTGTGAAGATGCCGGGCAGTTTCCAGCCTCTACCCAGGAGCCGCCAGGAGCACGTCTGCCCTCTAGCTGTGACAACCGGAACTCCCTCAGCCTGCCGGCGGCGGGAAAGGAGCCCGCCCGAGACCTGCCGTAGGAGCCAGTAGGCCGTGTGCCCTGTGCTGACTAGTCCTGCCAGCCCCGTCTGCGTATTAGTCAGGGTGGAGCCATGACTACGTGCTGGGAGACAGACAGACTGCCCTGTGCCCAGGAAGCCAGGAAGGGCCGGGCGAGGGTAGCTGCGGAGCTGGGCGTAGGGCGCGGGGCGAGCACGGGGCAGTCACCCCATGGCCTCCGCCGCGCACCAGGAGCAGCACAGTGGGTACAGCAGGACCGGCTCCACTGGGGAGCCACTGCCCGCGTGAGCCCCCTTGAGCTCTCTGTCTCCAGGGTCACAGTTCACCAAGTACGGCTGCCGCCGGAGGCTGGACCACAAGATGGTGCACCGGGCCTTCTGCGGTGGCCTGGCGAAGCCCAAAGCCATCCGCCGCGCTTGCAATCTGCAGGAGTGCTCCCAGCCCGTGTGAGTCTGGGGACGCAGGCCAGGCTCCCACTGGGCGGGGCCGGGCGGGGGGAGGGCGGGGCCAGACGGAGGGAGGGCGGGGCCAGATGGAGAGAGGGGCGCGGTCAGCCGTGGGAGGGGCGGGGCCAGCCCACGCAGCCGTGGCCTGGCGCCTTCTGAACTCCTGATGGGTCCCTAATCGCCCAACGCGCTGCACGTGGTTGGACCTGCTGAGCCGAACGCCCATGTGTGTGTCGGAAACGGCACGTGGTGGTGCCCAGCTGGCAGATAGGCTCAGAGGGTGGGGCTCCTCCCAAGTACAGTCTTGGTCCGCAGCCTCCAGGGTCTTGCACGACTGCCTTTCTGGGCCTAGATTCCTGGGGGCGGGTACGCAGGCAGGTGTGACTCGCGTCCTTCGTCCTCGCCGCTCCCTCGCTGGGCCCACAGGCGGCGGCCCGAGCCCGGGACTAGGGGCCTGAGCAGGGACAGAGAGTTGAGGATGCGTGCCAGGCCTGGGCCCTCCACGCTGCCCGCCCAGCAGTGGACACTCCAGGGTCACCCAAGGCTTAGTCCCCTTTGTAGGCCCACACTGCTGGCCCCTTGGCAAGCACAGAAGCTCTGTCTGCGGAGCAAAGCAGGCTGCCCTCTCCGCACTCAAGTTCACCCGGGCCGTGGGAAGGGCACCCGGACTCGCCAGGGGGCCCTGCGAGGCTACCAGGGGGCTGACGGGTGCTGCTCCGCCCCAACAGGTGGGTCACGGGCGAGTGGGAGCCCTGCAGTCAGAGCTGCGGGCGGACGGGCCTGCAGGTGCGCTCCGTGCGCTGCGTCCAGCCGCTGCACAACAACACCACGCGCTCCGTGCACACCAAGCACTGCAGTGACGACCGGCCCGAGAGCCGCCGGGCCTGCAGCCGCGAGCTCTGCCCTGGCCGGTGGCAGGCGGGGTCCTGGTCCCAGGTGAGTTGTCCCTGCCCCAGACCTTGGTCCCCAAACTTGAGCTTGGATGAGACGGAGGTGGCCGAGGCGTTCCACTTGGGCACAGGCCTGGACAGAGCTCCTGGGCCAGCCGCCTCTCCCGGGTTTCAGGGTGCTGAGGGCGGCGTGGTCAGCACCCAGCAGAAAACACCGCGGGGCAGGTGCTGTGTCCCTGGGGCGGGAGATGGGCAGCCAGGTACCTCAGGAGCGGCGGGCACAGCCGGGAGCCCAGCCAAGGCTGCAGGAGGGCAGGGGAGCAGGACTGGCCGGATGAGCAGGCGGGGACGGGCGGAGGGTGAGCAGGCCGCTCTGGAGCCAGGCCCTCGTGCTGGGCACCCTGAAGGACTCGGGGTACAGCCTGCAGACGGAGCCTGCCGAACGGAGGAGGAGCAGGACTGGCCGGCAGGGAGACGAGAGCCGCGGAGGACAGCAGTGCGGTCCCTGCTGACCTCTGCACGGGGGGGGGGGGGGGCCGGCCGCACAGGTCTCGGCTCTGCTGCCAGTGGCACCTCCCAGCGCCCACCTGTGAGCCTGTGGGCGACAGGATGCAGGGAGCCACACGCAGACCACAGCAGAGCGGCGGCCCCAGGACCCGAAGGCCAGGCCCCTCGGAAGGGTGGCGACACCCGTGGCAGGGGGTGCTGTGCCCGCGCAGGAGGCGTCGCTCACCGACCTCTGCCCCGCAGTGCTCCGTGACCTGTGGCGACGGTACCCAGGAGCGGCCCGTGCTCTGCCGCACCGCAGACCACAGCGTCGGCACCTGCCCGGAGGAGCGGCCCGAGACGGCGAGGGTCTGCAGGCTGGGGCCCTGTCCTCGTAAGCGCTGCCGCCCGGCCCGGGACGTCTAGCTGGCCGCAGCGGCTGGACTCGCAGGAGAGGCTGTGCACGCGGGCACCGCCTGCTGCTGGGCCACCTTCGGTGCTCACTATGACCCTGCATGGCACCGGCGTGCCCGCTGTGCGCCTGGACAGTAGGCTCCGCTGTCGTGCGGGTGCTGGGGCTCGTGGGGGTTAGGGTGCTGAGTGAGAAGGGGTCCGTGCGCGCCTGTGGGCACGGCAGGCACTGCATCTGGGTGCAGGACTCGCGGGTGCCCGGCCAGTGTGTCACTTCCTCTGGTCTCTGGCAGCTCAGGACTGCTGTGCCCGGCAGGGTGCCCTCCGCGGAGGAGGGGCTGCAGGGGGTACAGGGCACTTGGCTCAGCTCCGCTTTAGTGGGAGGCAGCAGGGTTCCATGCGTACTGTGCCATCCTGCCCTGCTGAGGGCTGGGGACAAGCTGGAGCGGGGCGCAGAGGGGAGCGCAGAGCCAGCTGGGGCAGGACCTTCGCGGGGACAGTGCGGCTGGCAGAGGGCAGCGGCGGAGCCAGTCCCCGAGGAAGGCCTTGGGTACCTTCGGAGCTGGCCCTCCGCTTGGGACCGGCGTGGCCCAGCAGCACTCTCCGTCTCGCCTGCAGGAAACGCCTCGGATCCCTCCAAGAAGAACTTCGTGGTCCAGTGGCTGTCCCGCCCAGACGCCGACTCCCCGCTGCAGAAGGGCTCAAGTAACCGCCCCGTTTATAACTCCGCCTCTGCCCTGCAGCGCTTGCCCTGCGCCTTGTGGAGCTTGCCGTGGGCGCCCCTCCTCTCCGCCTACGGAAAGCTTCCCTGACTCTCGCTGAGCGCTCTCTCTGGGTGGAAATTTTCTTCCGGGCCTGGCGCTCGTGGGCTCCTCCGGAGCTTGCGCCCCTGGCGGCGAGCAGGGCCGGCCTCGCGGCTCGCCTGGGCGCGCCCTGCGGGGGCTGGGACCCAGGTGGCGATGGCTTGTCAAGGGGCAAAGATCTGTCGTGGTGCTGGAGGGCCAGAGGCCAAAGTGCGAGCGTGACATTTCGCCACGGTGACCGCCTCGCGGGCCACGTCGTCCGGCTGCAGCCGAGGTCGGAGTCCGATCGGTCCGAGGCGGAGCCGTGCCCGCTTCCCCGCGCCGCCCCGGGCGAGGCCGAGGGGCTTCTCGGTGTGAGTGTGCGTGTCGCCGCGGGGCGACTGGACCCCAGCTTCCCGGGGTGCCAGCGCTGCCCGCTGCCGCTGCTGTCGCTGCTGCTGCTCACCCTCCGCTGAGTGTGTCCGACTTTGGAACCGCGGCCTGCTGCCGCCCGGCCTCCGCGTGCCCGCGCCGCCCTCCGGGGGGAGCGAGCAGCGGGTGCGCCTGCGCCGCCGCCCCCTTGTCCTTCCGCCCCAAAGGCCTTTTCGCATCATCGTGTGCACGTGACCCCGTCCACAGGGTGGAGAGAGGGAGGGTGGCTGGCTGGCCGGTTGATGAGTGCTTTTCCGATGTGGATGTGCCTCACCTACCAGTGTGAACAACTACAGAATTACCTCAATTTTTATTGCTTTTTTTCTTCTTTTGGCTTAGAAAAACTATGTAGAAAATGCCTTAAAGTTGAAAGGTATCAGAATTGGCTGCTTGCCCCAGCCTCGGAGGGGAGGGGCTCGGTTGGCAGGGGTGGAGGCTGAAGGTCTAGGGTGCCAGTCCAACTTGCCCTCCTTTGCCAAGGGAAATCCCAGGCCCGGCCTCCATGCCCCCTCTGCCTGCAGAGGCGAAGGGAGCGCTTCGCCCGTCTCTGAGGAAAGGGGTGCCCACATGGCCCTTTGGCGCTGACTGTTGGCGGAAAGCCCGGGGCTCCGCAGGGCAGCCGGGCTCACGCCGGAGGGTGGCACCAGCCCCGCCTCTGCCGTAACACCCTCGCTGGACCCCGCCGCTGAGCCCCTCCTCTGGCACTAATTACTGTTATGTACATAACACGTGTGTAACATACTAACCCTCACGACTGTTAAATTCCAACTGTGACGAGGCAGTGTGGGTGGCCCGCGGAAGGTGCGGCCCGGCCCTGGGCGTTGTGCTCTGTCTATATGCACTTTGGTTTATCAGGGATATTTTATTAGTGTTTTGTATGTATTTAATGACGTATTATATAGGTTACATTGTCGTTGCTTTTCTGGTTTTCTTTTTTTTAATAAGATGATGTTAGCGTGTGCCAAAGTGACTGTGAAAATGACCTTTTCTTCGTAAGTGATGATGGAAAGATCTCCTGTCATGCATCCCACAAATAAACTCAATAAAAGTTCAGTGAAACTGGGTGCCCGGGCTCAGCAGCTAACGCCCCGTCTCTCCCCTGCAGGCGGGCAGCGCCCAGGCCGCGGTGCCGCGCTGTGGTGTTTCCTTGTTTCGGACTCTGCCATCTTCGCTCCCCGTCCCGCTGCCCGCAGCCGGTGCTTAGGGTCACCCAGACATTTTCAGAGTAGGGCGACCTGGTGCCATGGTTTGGGGTTTTGAGCGGGGCACGCTGCATGGAAACTCGCAGGAGTGTCTAGGTTTTCTGCTCAAGGGATGGTCTGGCATCAGGAAGAGGCCACCATCGGGCACTGCCCTGGCGTTGGCACAGCCCCCCCAGCCTTCAGGGTGGAGAGGTGCCTCACGGCACGGGTGCTGGGCAGCACTCAGCAGGTGTCTCCTGGCCTGGGCACAGCTGTGTCCTACAGGTGAGAGGCTCTCGTCCGGCTTCTGTGCCAGGCAGCAGGAGGACTCCCAAGAACGGGAACGGCCTGCTCCGCGGCACAGAGTGGGCTTTGCCCTCCTGGGTGTCCCACAGCGGTGGCTCAGCGCGGCTGCCCAGACGGGACCCCAGGGACCCTAGCGCCCCGCTGACTGCCGTGCGGCCCTGAGCGCCGCCCATGGCGCCGGAGGCCACTGCGCGAAGGGCCTGGCGCTCGGGTGCACGACCAGGGCGTCAGGAGCGGCGCAGGGTTCTCACTTCTAAGGGCCCGTGTGCCGCTCTGAGGCGCGTGAGCGTGAGACCCGCCGCTCAGGGGAGAGGGCAGCGGGGGCGGAGACGACAGAGGCCGCGGGAAGGCTGCGGGCAGGCCCCGGCCCCTGCCCCTCTTGGGTGACCGCACGGAGGAAGGCGCCCGGCCGTTTTGGGGGCCGCCCACGCGCTCGCTGCTTTCCCACCCGGAGTCCTGCGGAGGAGGGCTCGGGGCTGGCGGCCGTGGAGGGGGAAGACGATGCGTCCTTGGCGTTTGTCTTTAACTTGTCCCAGAACTTGTGACAAGTGCGGCAACCAACAGGCGCTGAAGGAATCTGCCCCATGAAAAGTGGAGTCACCACAAACGATCCGTGGCTCTCACGCTCTTCTGGGCTAACAGGCGCCATTCAGGCTCAGTGTATCACTGTTAACTTTTTGCAGCCTGTGACTAACATTAAAAATGCACAAAAGTACAAGATGGGAACCACAGACACGCGAGGGTTCTGCACTGAAGCTCACGCACAGTTGTGAGACGGACTCAAGCGCCCAATGCAGAGACTGTGTTTCCCCTCAAAATGTGATGAGAAAGGTTTGGATGTGTTCGGAGCCCAGGAGCGCTAAGAATGGCTGTAGTTACTTTGGCTCGCGGTTGCAGAGCGTTCGGTCAATGGTGTCTGGTGCACCGTGTAGTCCTCGCGGCAGAGAGAAAGGCACAGCCCAGGAAGCCGCTCTGCCCCTGACAGCCAGGAAAGGGGCTCAGAGAGGCAGAGAAGAGAAAAGGTCAGGACAAGGACATGCCCTCTGGGGCCACCCGGTGACCTTCATCCAACTGGGGTCCACCCATGATCCGGTGACTTTCGGAGAGCCCCGCCTCTGAACACAGGAGCCTGGGGGGGACATTTTTTGATCCAAACCATGTTTGATGTATTAGAATTTGTCTGAAAATTGTACTCCAAAGGACTTTTTTGGGGAAGGAGGAGACACTGTATTGGAGATTGAACTTAGGGCCTGCACTACACCCCAGCCCTTGTTGCAAATTTTTGAGACAAGGTCTCCCAAGTTGCTGAGTTGCCCTAGCTGAGCGCAAACTTCAGATCCTCCTGCTTCAGGCTCCCAGACCGCGGGGTTTGCAAGGCGTGTGGTCACTATGCCAGGCTGAAAGGTTTTTCTATTCACAATTAGTGCTACTTTTATTTACTGCACTCAGCATCCATGAATACTAGTAATATCAAGTTTTCTTCTAAAATAAATTCACATTAACAGAGAGTTAATTTAAAGGAAACCACTAAGCAAGGCATAATCCAGATGGTGTTCAAGACTGCCAAGACTGTGGGAGGGCACACCGGTTGCGTATTTACGAAAAGTGTGTTTATCCTCCATAGTTTGTGGTTGTTCTATGGAAGCCGACAGGATGTTTGTTATTTTTGAGGCAGGCTCTCGCTTTGTAGCTTAGGCTGACTTTGAACTCACTATGTAGCCCAGGCTGGCCTTGAACTCATGGCAGTCCTCCTGCCCCAGCTTCCCGAGTGCTGGGGTTATAGGCACGAGCCACCACGCCTGGCAAAGCCAATAGGTCTTGCTAGTTTATCACTGCTGGAAATAGTAGAAGATCATGAATTTAAAAACCCAAACTACTCTGTGGGTGGAGATGCTTTGCCAGTCAGATTTCAGGGCCGATTGCCCAGCCCCATGGTGGCATAACTTGCACCTCCTGACCTCAGAGGGCTTTTGGTCGGTAGTGCCAGCCAAGGCCACAGGAAGCCGTGTGTGTGTGAGGGAGCGGAGGTGGAAAGCACAGCTTCCCGCGGGCTCGCTCAGGACCCTGCCAGGCCCTCCGGCCCCTCGGCCGGCAGCGCGATGCAGTGGCGCCTGCGCAGAGCCGCACACACCCTCCCGGAGGCTCAGGCCCCTCTGAGCACCTGCGACATCGGGTGCCGCAGGACACCGTCACGCAGGCCTGCTGAGGGCGCGGCCACAGCGGAAGGGCGCGCGTGTGGGTTCAGGCGCAGCTCTCCTCCAGATGGTTCTGGTCCCTGATCGGTTGGTCCTGGATGTGGGGCTTCGGACCCTGGGCTGACTGAGTCCGGAACGTGCTGTAGGCCGGCGTCAGCCCTGTCAGGCTCTTGGCCCTTGTTTGGAGAGATGACGTGTTTGACGGAAGTCAGAGTCGAGATGAAAACCAGGGAGGAGAGGATCGTGGTCCTCAGCGCCGCCGTGACGCGCTCTGCGGACTCTTTCGCTGTTGAGCCCAGATCCAGCACGGCCTTGGCCGGGCAGCCGCCTCCCTCTGCAGGCCCCGGAGAGTAGCTCCCGTGGCCTTGGGACCCCACGCCCCGTCCCGTGCTCGGGGCTGCACGGGGTCGTGCAGAAGCGGCGAAGACGAAAGCTGCTGGGTGCGTGGCAGCGAGCGCGTGTTGGTTCACAGGGCAGGGGCAGGGGCAGGGGCAGGGGCAGCCTGCCTGCATCCGCCTTCCTGGCCCCTGTGCACAGCGAATGGAAGGGCACGGCCGCAGGGCTCCATCGGCTCTGTGGCCACTTGGGCCTGTGGTGGCACAGCTCACCCTGGGGGGACACGGGGCACGGGGCCCAGGCGGCAAACACAGAGACAAGGGGCCGCCCGGGGCCCACTGCCGAGACAGGCTGCCCCTCTGGAAAGTCCCAGCACCCCCCCTAGTCGCCCCACAGGCTGCGGGCCGAGCGCCAGCACACGGGCCTCCGGAGGGCAGGCTGACTCCAAGTCACAGCTTCTGTGTCCCACAAAATCTCATCTGCAAAGCCAAGTGGAGGGACAGATCAGGAGCTCCCAGCTCTACGGTTAGATCGGTGTGTGCCAATGTCCGGGCCCGGCCTCCCGGCACAGCGTGAGGGATAGGAAGATGCCCATGCGCGTTTAAGAGCAGCCTTGTCACTTGTGAGAAAGCAGGGCATAGGCAGGGTGCGGGGGACTGTGAGGGCCCGTTCCCCCAGGCTCCCGGCTCCGCCCAGTCCGAGCCTGTACAGTGGGGAGCTGCCATAACTTTCAGGGGAGCCCTGTGATCACCGGTTCCCACACCGTCCGGCCAGTGGAGAAGGGGAGGGGGAGGGGCGGGAACGGAAGCAGGTGGTGCTTTGTGTGCCCAGGTTCAAACAGGACTGCCCCGATTCTGCGTCTTTCACAGACCGGACGTCTGTGTGCTGGCTTCCGCTGAGCAAAGCCCCGCCGGTCTGCACCAGGAAGCCACGCGTCAGCCCTGTGGGCCGGTTCCCGCGCTGTGCGTGAGCACGGTCCAGGCTCTGCGCCGGGAAGACGGGCTTCTCCCGAGGCAGGCGCATCCGCCGCCCCACCGCGGGCTGCGTCTGGGTCTGTGCGCGGCCGGGAGGGCCCGTGCGGCTGCACCTAGAAACCACCCGTCCTGGACTCGCGCCCTGGCGCCCACGCAGTCTTCCACCCTCCTGCCCCGCTGGTTTTCTGTGCAGCCTGGGAGGCCCGGCCTCCCGGCACGCCGGCCGTCACCATGCCTCTTCCCGGGTGCCCGCAGCCCCGCACCAGCCGCCCGCCCTGACTGCTGCACTCGGATTTGCCAGCAGGGCTGACGCGCGGGCCCAGGCCCCGGAGCCGCAGGCCGGGCCTGCTTCTTAAGAGAGGCAGAGACTGCTGAGAAGGCCTGTCAGTGACGCCTGCGGGCGGAGGGGCGCTGCGGGCAACGGGGCGCTGCAGCCAGAGGGCTCCGTGCCCAGCAGGGCTGGCTGGGCGACAACAGGCTTCCAGGAGATTCCAGCCAAAGAGGGCTCCAGGCCGGGCGGGCGGGGCCGGGACTCCAGCCAGAGGCAGCGCTGGGACG
The DNA here is from genome assembly GCA_004025085.1 of Thryonomys swinderianus. Lineage (NCBI taxonomy): Eukaryota > Metazoa > Chordata > Mammalia > Rodentia > Thryonomyidae > Thryonomys > Thryonomys swinderianus. The sequence continues at coordinate 30,943 of PVIC010004045.1, read as the reverse complement.
GCCCGGGGTGTGTGCCAGAGGGAGGTCCTGCTCCAGGCAGAGGTGCTGCCGGGGCACCGGCCCTGCGGGCACCCGGGGCCGGGCTGGAGGTGCTCATGGCGCCAGCAGGCCGCACTTGAAGTCGCACCGCAAGAACAGACCTCAGAGCCCAAGCGGCGCGGAGGGAGCGTGGCCGGCAGCGGTGGCCGTCTCTGGGGCGCGCCTCGCGAGAGCTCCCGGCCCGCGCTGTGCCGGCCTCCTGCCCCTCCAGCAGCTGCGCCCGGGGGGAGCCCCTGCCCGGCCCGAGGTGCCTGACGCCCCTTCTCTTTCAGGCGGCCCCTGCCAAGGCGACAAGTCCATGTTCTGCAGGATGGAAGTCTTGTCCCAGTACTGCGCCATCCCGAGCTACAACAGGCTCTGCTGCAAGTTCTGCGGCCTTCGAAACGCCACGGAGGGGGACGGCGAGGCGGAGCCCCCGCCCGGGAAGCACAACGACATCGACGTCCTCCCGCCCCGCCTCCCGGGGCCCACCCCGGCCGTGGAGGGGCCGCCTTCGCCCGGGCGCCCCCTGGAGGCCCCGCTCAACGCCTCCAGCCCCGGCGCCGGGGAGGACCGCCCGGAAGCCAACGCCGTGGACGTGCCCTACAGGGTCCAGGGCCTGGACGACCGGGCCCAGCCGCCCAACCTCATCCCTCGACGACCCGGCCCGTTTGAAAAGACCAGGAACCAAAGGATCCAGGCGCTCATCGAGGCCCGGTGGAAGGAGACACCCGGGAAGTCCTAATAAAGTGGGAGTAGCCGCAGTAGTTTTGCTTTTTCTCCTCGCTTCTAAAGCTGTTTCAAGGGATAGCAAATCCTGCGTCAAGAAGATGAAGCCAAAATTCTGATTCCAAAAGTTTTGGGAAAACAAAGGGGGGAATGATACAAATACACACACGTGTGATGTGCCTGTGCCCCAGGTGAGTGCGTGCCGGACGGCCGCGCAGGAAGAACCGGCCGCGCGGAGGCCGGGTGGTCGGGGGCGGGAGGCGGCGGGGTGCAGGCGGCGTCCGGAGGGTGCCGGGGCTGGCGGGGCCGGGCTTCCTTGAACAGCGCCGCCCGGGGCTGCGTCCGGTGCAGCCGGCCCTGAAGGCGGGGCCGGGTCAGCGCCGAGGCCCACAGCCCCGAGCGCCGGCCTCAGCCCTAGCCTCGGCAGACAGGGTGTAGACAGGGCCCCGATCTTGTGGGAAAGCTCGGTCTTTAAGGCCTACGCGGTGCTCTTAGGCCCTGGGTGGAGCCCCTGGCGGCCGCCTGCGTGTGCGGGTGAAGGGGCCTCTGGAGAGCCGGCCGGGCGCTCCGCGGCGTCCTGGGAGCCGGGCCGCGTGGCTGCGAGGGCGGTGGCGCGAGGACCCGGTCGCTCCTCCCCGCCGGCCCTGGCCGTGTGCTGGGCGGTGCTGGCCAGCCGGCCTCGGCATGGAGCCTCCGCCGCCTGCACGAAGGCGCCGCCGTTGGGTCCTGTGCGGAGGCGCGGGCAGCACGCCCGGCGACGGCCTGAGAGCGGGAGGAGGCCGGGGACCGGCTGAGCGGCGGCTGAGGGCCCTCGCCCCGTCGGAGGCCCTGCCAGCCGCCTCTGCCCGCGGCCCTCCCGCCTCTCCGGCCTGGCTGAGAGTGCGCAGCCGGCCGCCGTGGGCCGGAGCGGGGCCGGAGCCCGAGACAGCGCTCGCGGCGTCCGCGGAGGAAGCCGCTCCTGCTCGGGTCTGTGCGGAGCGTGGAGGGCCCAGGGCTCCCCAGGCGGCTGCCCGGCCTCGGGGCTGCGCAGCGGGGCGCTCCATGCCAGAGCCCCGCCGGGGGAGCGCCGTCCTCGGAGCTGTGCCCGGTCCTCGGAGCTCCCCGGAGCCGGCTGAGCCCGGCCGCCCGCCCTGGCCGCACAGCCGCCGGCCCCTTCGGCTGGGCTTTCCTCCCCGCGCCGACACCTGATGTCCACGGCCCGCTCGCTCCTCATTCCCGCGGGGCCTCCAGCCGGACGCGGGGACCGCGCGCGCCCTTGCGCGTCTGTGGAGAAGCCGTGGAAGCTCGCGTGTGAGCCCTCCGTCTGTGCTTTGGAGCGTCCCGGGCGCGCAGCGTGCCATGGCGCCCGGTCCCAGCGTCGCCCCTGAGACTGCCGCTCCTGTGTGACGGGTGCCCACGGGCCTCAAGGTGCTTACAGACTCTCTCTGATAACCGCCACTGACATATTTTTGCTCTGTATGGTAAATTTTGAAACTCTACTTTTGTAAGTTATTAAAATTAAAGATATCTGTTTTTGCAAATCACAACTGTGTTTGTGAGCTTCGCTGAGCGGCGCCCGGCCCAGCTACGCCTGGGCAGGAGGGAAGGACGCGCGGCCCTCACCGGGCAGGCGGGCGACCCGAGACCTGAGGGGCACCGGGTCCGGCTGCTGGGCCCCTGGGGGTCGGCGCAAGCCTTCCCCTCCCGGGTTCACTAGACCTGAGTTAGATTTGCGCTTCAGGGAAACAGTGGGCACTTTCCTGGCGGGATGATGGTTTGCATTCAGATTCCTCCGGTCCCGCTGTTGGCTGCCCGTGACAGTCAGTCCTGCGGTTTTAAGAAAACGGCTCTTCAGCTGTGTGAGCTCGCAGGTGCCGGAGCAGGAGGGGCGTCGCGGTGGAGAAAGTGTCTTCTTTGGCGAGAATCCGCAGGTGCTGCACCTGCTATGTCAGGTTCGCTGAGTTATTTAAATGCTTCATGTCCTAATGTTTTAATTTGATGCAAAGTTTTTAAAAACAGTTTTTACTCATTGTGAATTCCACTGTTTCTTCTATTGAAGTTTGATCATTTTTTTTCAATCTTTTATAAAACAGGCTAATTTATGTCTTGGGGCCACAGGTAGGGGACATAAATACTCTAACTACTGTGAACTTTATAAACTGGCCGACTCTGTTTGTAGAAGTAACTGCTCTTGCATCTCCCTGTGGCGTGAGCAGGGCTGACTCAGCCTCTCTCCGTGAGCCGTTGTGTGACATGCGCTCGACCTCGCGGTCAAATTTTCTGCAGCCTTTGCGTTTGTTAAACGTCCTAATCCTGCGGAGTCCGGCGTCGCCCACCCTTCACCCGTCCAGCGTGATGGGCGACGGCCGCGTCCGCCGGCCCCTCCCTGCCCGCCGGCCCCCTCCCCTCCCTGCCCGCCTGCGGCTCCGCGCTCTTCTTGGGCGTCCGGCCCTCTGCGACCTGCACGGAGACTGCCGCCCGCCCCGCTCCGCCCCGCCAGCGAGTCCTCGAGAGACTCCGCATGCACCTTGACTTGCCAGTCTCTTCTTACCCTGAAAAAGGCTTTTTCTCAAACAAGGCGAAGTCTTCAAAATAGAGCTCTCCATGAATTTACACTTTATTGTGGACCCATAGAATGAAAGTAATAGACAAAACCAAAAAAAAGCAGACATACAAAATACACACTAAATTTCAAAGATAGTTTGGGGGAGCGTTTAGCTCAGCGGCACAGCATCTGTCTGGCAAGTGCGAGGTTCTGAGTTTGATGCACGGTACCAAAACAAAACAAAACTAAAACTCCAACAACAGCAAAAATAACCACATATATTCAAGTCTATAACTGGACCAGTTTTACTGCTGTTAAGACAGAGCACATCTATCAGTCCCTAAAACCTTCCATATCTTTCTCACTTCCACTACTGCTCCCAAGCAGCAACTGGTCTCTTTGTATGACTACAGATTAGTATTATTTACAGGTTTTTTTTTTTTTTTGAGACAGGGTCTCGCTTTGTAGTTCAGGCTGGCCCTGAGCTCACTATGTAGCCCAGGCAAGCCTTGAACTCAGCAACCCTCCTGCCTCTGCCTCCCGAGTGCTGAGATGACAGGTGTGAGCCACCACGCTCGGCTTTCATGAGAGTTTTAACTTGCATTTCCTTACTAAAAACTGATGTTGACCGTCTTTCCATGCCCTTATGTATCAGATATATCTTATTTGAGGATATTCTGTCAAATCTTGGCCGAATTTTCATCCTAGTACGTGCTTTATCTCCCTTCTTATTTAGACTCTTCCTGTAGTGGGGGGAATTGAACCCAGGACCCTCACGCTGAGCTATACCCTTATTCCTTGTTTTTATTTATTTTTTAATTTTGATACTTTTTTTTTTTGGTACTGGGGATCAAACTCATGGCCTTGTGCTTGTGAGATGCTGGAAACACTGAGCTAAATCCCTGGCCCCTTTATTTTTATATTTTGAATCAAGGTTCTTATTAAATGGTCCAGGTTTGGCTCAAACTTTCAGCCCTCCTGCCTCCCCTCCTTGAGTGCTGGGACTGGAGACATGTCCTACTGCACCAAATTTAGTTTGCAGAGGTTTTTGGGTATTTTGGATATAGATAATTTATCACACAGTTTATAAGTATTTTCTTCCAGTTGTTACTTGTCTTTTCGTTTTGCAAACAGTGACTTTTAAAGAACAATACTTTTCAACTTTGATTGACTTCTGTTTATTGTCTGCTCTGTTGTGCTTTTCATAGTCATAGGAGATCTTTGCCTAGCCCAAGGTAAGTTTTCCTGTATTGTTCTAGAAATTTTATATTTCTATGTTTTATACTTATGTCTGTGATATATTTTGAGTTAATATTTATATATGAAGTAAAGGACAGACCCATTGTTGGGAGAATCCTATTGCTCAATTGGGACCATGAGAGGGTCGAGCTTTCCTGCTCCAGGATCTTCACAGCTCCTCGGGGTCACGGGCCGCGTCTGCCGCTTCGTGGGCTCCTCAAGGATCATGGGCGGCACCTGCCCTGCTTCGTGGGCTCCTCAAGGATCATGGGCGGCATCTGCCCTGCTTTGTGGGCTCCTCAAGGGTCATGGGCCGCATCTGCCGCTTCGTGGGCTCCTCAAGGATCATGGGCCGCATCTGCCCTGCTTTGTGGGCTCCTCAAGGATCATGGGCGGCATCTGCCCTGCTTCGTGGGCTCCTCAAAGATCATGGGCGGCATCTGCCCTGCCCCACGGGCCTGTGCTAATGAAAGTATCTAAATGAAGGTACGGCAAGCGGCTGGGGTCTTGTGCTACCCGCAGCAGCCCAGATCCGGCCCAAGCTCAGCTCCTCTCTAAATCTCACTGATTAATTTGCCTTGCGGGGTCCAGTTCACAGGAAACTAAAACTTAGCCGTGAAGGTTCCAGTCCTGTCCCCTTCCCCTGCTCCTGTGGGTTTCAGTCAGGCTCCCTGCTGAATGGCCTGTGAGGCCGGCTCGGCGTGGAAGGGACCTCGCACGGGGCTCCCGGGATGACTCCGATGCGGGCGAGGGACGCCGGGGGTAAGTGTGTCTCGCTGGGGGTAATCATTTTTGCTGAAGTGAGAATGCGGGTCAATTTCTGTCATCAGAGCAGCTAACCTTTGCCGCTGGTGCAGAAGTTGCCGTTAGAGCAAGCCGCGTGTCTGGTCCCAAGGAAGCTGTGATAAAACTGCTACAAGACGTACATACTCGCGCCCTCTTTCCCCAAGGAAGGGAAGACTGACGCAGCGGCTCGGGAGCGCGTGGGAACTGCTGTCCCGAAGCCGGCGAGGGCCACCCGTCCCGGCCCTCTCGGTCCGGGGAGCCCGCAGCGGCCCCATCGCCCTCCCGGCCTCGCCTCCCGTGTTCGGCTTTTCCGCCGTTTGCCTTTCTCCTGCGCTGAGCAGCACGTCCACGGCGGGCCGTTTCGCTGGCCCCGCGGCCTCCCGGGCGCCACACGGGCTCCTGAAGCCCCCTCCCGGACGCCCCCTCCGCCTTCCCCTGCGAGCGGCGGCAGCAGCAGGCGAGGTGGGCGAGGACCCCGCTGCTTTGCTGTCTGTGCCCCTCTCGCCTGACCCACAGCCCAGAGGCAAACGTGCTGGCGAGCAGGGCCCAAAGCGCTGGGCTCCGCTGGGCCGTGGGCTTCTGGCTCGCTCTCCGTTCCACTTGCAGACATTGCCGGTCCCGGCCCGGAGTCGACACCCGGAGGCGGGTCTGGTCCCTTCCTTTGGGAGCAGGCTCACAAAAGGCCCAGGGAGAGCTCAGCTCAGAGAGCTTACTTTGTTTTGAGACAGGGTCTCGCTTTGTAGCTCAGGCTGGCCCTGAGCTCACTATGGTGCCCAGGCAAGCCGCCGCGAACTCAGCAATCCTCCTGCCTCTGCCTCCAAGCTAACTTTTGATACACTATCTGCTAGTCAAATTTCATATTTACACAAGCAAGCTGATTGCCCGGCCATTAGAGGAGCCGATGCAGAGGGCTTGGGCCTCTATGCCAGGGCCAGTGCCCAGATGCAATCTTTCACTCACATCTTACAAGGGCTGCTGGAAACTTACACAGCTTGTAGCCCAATTACAGGAACTAATTAGGCAGATATCTAAATCCCAGGCAGCAGACATTCTGATTTTACAACTAACCAATTGAATGCAGATCTGGACTGTAAACAGGTGATAAACCCTGTAGGTTCTTCTGATAATCTTGCAGCATATATTAAAGCATGTCAAATTACTAGCTCTTTTTCATACAGTTTGGTTCTGAGGGCTCAAGCCATCTCCCAACATTTACGTGGTGTGCATAGTGCCTTAAAATGTTTTAATTTGGGAAAATGGAGCATCTCAGAAAAAACTGCAGAATCTAAGTGGCTCTACAAGCCGACTAGTCACGAAGTCAGGCGTCCAAAGAAGGCGAATTAGCACCTGGCCGCTGCGCTCTCTGCCGAGAGGGGTTGTAGTACAGTAAGGCCTGTTTTCTCCGAGTATGACAAGGAGAGAGTGTTACTGCCAGGAAAATAAACTGCAGCCTTCTCTGGGCTCAGGAAACAGTGGGGGATCAGGGCCAGGGGGCCCAGTCCTCCAAGCCAGCTGTACCCGGCTCAGAGCCGTCCGTAAGTCCAAAATCAGGCGTGGGTTGCGGAAGGACGCGCCTTCCCTCAGCGGGGGACACGCGGGGCTAGATCTTTCGCGCTCAGAGCTCACTGCGGGGCGCGAGACTCCCGCGTCTGTCCCCACAGGAATTCATGGAACCCGCCACGTGGAACGATCAGTTTGATACTTGGGACATTCTAACTTTGCAAGGTATTATTATCCCGGCTATTACTGATTCTGATTGTAACTCTGAATTGTATGTTCCCATTAGTTTCACAGGACTTTGGGTAATAAAACAAGGAAATTATGCCACACAGTGGTTGCTCTTGCCTAAACCAAAATTAAATAATGTTAGCCTTAAAGATTCTCCAGAGGATCCTCAGCCAGAAGGGTCTTGAAAAGAGGCTCATTTCACCCGACAGATTGCCCAAAACCAGCGCATGTGTAAAATCGAATGGCAAGTTCTTTTGAGGGTTAGCACAGGTGTGGGTGTGCCGCCCCTCGTCACTCTGGCCACCGGCCTGGGGCACAACACAAGTGAAAGCGTCACTGGTATCCTGGTCCCCCGGCAGCCCCTGCAAAGCTCCGTGCCTCTGCCTTACGAAGCGCCTGACGGTCCCACAGAGCTCCCGCACCTGTCCACTTATGGGGCAGAGATTTACTGGAAGAATGGGGAGCCCTAGTGACTACTTATCCCCGACACCGCACCGGTTCAGCAGATGACGTGTCAAATGGGATGAACCGGGAAAGGATTAGGCAAGCCGCTGCGGGAGAGAGCGCCGCCTGTAGGACAGCAGCGGAAAAACGATCGCTTTGGGCAAGTCTCTGCCCGAGGCAGCTCTGCCCTTACAGTGGGAATCAAGTGAGCCCATTTGGGTTAATCAGTGGCCATTAACAATGCCGTGAGACACAGGTCTTCTCCACGGAATGGTTGCTTTTATCTGACCAGTTAGTAAAATCTGTACAGTTCTATCTAGAACAAATTGCCAAAGTAGTTTCTTAGGACATAACCGTACAGAACAATTATTTGGAGCTGATCCTCTTTTCATCATCCCAACTGCTGAGGCTCAAATGCAGACATTGCTACAAACTGCTTTATACTGGCAAGCTTTGTAGATTTCACTGGACAGATAGATAATCATTACTCTAATGATTGGAATCATTAGTCTAATGATCCTGTTTCAGTGTTTTTGTGAATTTATTGTCCCCAAACTTGCTCAGTTTCAGCCATTAAAAGATGCACTTCCCTTAGCTTTGTTTCCTACACCTGGTCTCTCCGCTCAGCATTCAGAGTTGCTATTTAGTTGTGATTGAAAACTTTCCTTCCCACCCCTTCATATTTTAAGTCAATTCTGTTAGGCAGTTTCTTTAGCCTGAAGACTGAAAGGAGCTATGGTCTGTTCTATCTTGGAACCAAAATTACTAAATTTGTTTTAAAAATGACAGAAAGCCATACTCCGAAGAGCTGCTCCCTTTGATCCGGGCATCTCAACCACGTCGCCGTCTCCCTGGCCCGCTTTCCTAGGGCAGTTGGCAAGCGGATCAGCTTACAAGGGCTTCTTGCTGCTTTGGCTCCGGCTGAGGAAGCCACGGCTGTCTCCATGGGCACGCCGGGAGCTCCCCGTGCTCTGCCACCCTCGAGCTCAGGCACGAGTCTTCTGACCTGTCCTATTTGCCGGCGGATTCCACAGCCCATCCCCCATGAACCGTGAGGCCTGGTCAGCAATAGGATTTCTCCCTTGACTTATAATTTGAAAGTACTTTTAGTTTTTAAAATATTTAAAATCTCAATCTTTTCTGTTATTGGTTGCTTTCTAATTTATCTTTATTAGGATCAAGAAAACATACTTTATATTGTTGTATTTTTTTCAAAATGCACCAGGAGTTTTTAAATGGTCTAGTATAAGGTCTATCTATAGTTCACATTTTTTTTTTTTTTTTTTGAGACAGGGTCTCGCTGTGTAGTGCAGGCTGCTCTGAGCTCAGTATGTAGCCCAGGCAGGCCTCAACTCAGCAATCCTCCTGCCTCTGCCTCCCGAGTGCTGGGATGACAGGCGTGAGCCACCACGCCCGGCACTGTGGTGTGGTATTGATGGCTGGTGGGCGTGAGTCTCCATGCCCAGCATTGTATGTGGTTACCGGGGATCGAACTCCGGACCTTGCGCTTGTGAGGCAGCGCCAGAACCACTGAGCTAACCCTCCGGCCCAGTCTTCCAATTGTTATAGTACACTGATACATTAATTTTTAGTCACTTTTTCATCATGGAGACGAAATGTCCGACACCTTAACTGAAAGGACGAAGGTTTATTTGAGCTGTTTTATAGGTTTCAGCCGATGGCTGGCTGGCTTCAACTAGGAACTGCGTGGTGAGCTCTGCCGTGCGGGGAAGCTCTGCCTGGCCCCAGCGGAGCGCCGGGCGGGGGCGGGGGAGGGGAGGGGCCCTTTCTAGGCCGAGGCCGGGGGCGGGGCCCCTCCCCCCAGGCCCTCCCTCCCTCCCTCCAGCGGGCCGGCCACTGGACACCCGCGACCCGGAGCTGCGTCGCAACACACGCTGGTCTCATGTCGTGACCTAGCTGAACTCGGGCGCCGCGCAGAGGGCTCCTAGTTGGCTTCTCGGGACTACCCGAGTGCGCAGTCGGGAACCGTGAACCGAGATCCTTTCGTTTCCTCTAACTCAAGCCACCTTCTCGGCTGACTGCATCAGCACGGACTTCTAGTACAGTGCTGAGTAGGAGCGCGGATATGTGACTATTTGCTTACTCTGACGCATCTCGTCCATCAGGAAATTTTCAAATAGCAAATGACTTTTGGTAAATGGAATTCGTTACATCGAGCTGTCTTGTATTTCTAATTTTCTGAATTTTTGTCAGGAGTGTTTAGTTTGCGCAAATGCTTTTTATTGCAGTGATATATACACATACTTTTCCCTCCAATTATGAATCAAATTGTCAAGTTTTTTATGATCTCCATTTCGAGTTTTTACTATTTTTTGATGTTTTGCTGGTTTTCATCCTAAAATTTTTTTTCATATTTTCCTACTGAATGACATTCTTGTTCATTTCTTGGTTACACTTTCTGAAGCACTTCCATATTTAAAATCTTAGTGTGCAGCTGGAATTTTCTGTAGCACAGTGAGACTACAAATGGCAATAACCGTAACTTCAAAATGGCTAAAGAGGATTTTAAATACTCCTGAAATGTCTGAGGTAATAGACATGCATGCTAATAACATTGTACACTGTATGAATGTACTAAACTGTACCTCTGAATGAAAAATATTTAAAAAAAATCTGAAAGTAACTGTGCTCATAATTCCAGCAGGTATCATCTTGGAGTCTGTGTCTTTGGAAAAGCCCCAAAACGAACATTTGAAATTTTTGATTTATGTACTTTATCTAATTCTGCACTGCACCCTGGACATTGGGTGTATTTATGAGTAATTGTCCTAGATAATGTACAGCGCGTCTTCTCCTCAGCAGGCAACATACCTGGCTAATTCAGTCCAAGTGCCGATCCACCTCTGCTGCAGTGTAGTCCTGTAGGTAGTTTTCTATGAACACCTGCTAGTGTTCGCTGAGTTAGGGTCTGATCTACGTACAAATAGCGAACCCAGGATTGCACGGATACTTAACGAGGTCACTTTCTTGAGCTTCTTTTTCTGACATCCTGATGCTCTTAACCCCCAAGTCTGCATCTTCCTGACCCTTTGATTAGGAACAGCAGGCTTTATATTTTCCTCTTCGGTACATTTATGGAGGGATCCACCTTCGGTCCAAGTAGCAGGAAGACAGAAAGGTAAAGCTACGGAGACTGGCTGACAATTTTAGCCCAGAGTCCCTCTAACCAGAGACGAGGCTCCTCTGTCAGGAGATGCTTGGTCAGCCTCCGCCGTCCTCGTCATAGGAATGCTCACGAGTGCCAGACAGTCTTATTTCAAGCTGTAATTTCATTTACCGAATCCCCTTGCTGTCATGAATTCTCCGGGTGCTCAGCTTTCCCAAGCGTTAGTTACATTCGGTGGGAGGAGAAGGTGGACTGAACTCAGTCCGCTCAGTGAAGCCAGTACCTGGAGAGGCTCTGAGTGGTACTCAAGTTCGGAGGGAGAATTCTGACTAAAACCTTCACATTCATTACTTAATCATTTTTTGCCTCAGTTTTTATTAAAAGTTTAAACACACAGACAAGTTTAAAGGATGACCAATGAATACTTCTATATCCACCACAAAAGTTCAACAGGTAGACTAGTATTTTACATACTTGAAAATATTTAGCAAACACCATGACTTTTCAAACTTAAAAACTTCGGCATGCATTACTGACACCTTGTATCTCTAATACCATGTCTAATTAAATTAAAAACACCCTATCATCTAATACCCCACGTTCATATTTCCCCATATATTTCTGACAGCTGTTTTTTTTTATTCCTGAATCATAAGCAAATCAAGGGTCACTGCTGGTATTTGATGACCTCGAGTGTTTTACTTAGAAGAATCCACCTGTTAAAAATACACTGGCTTCCTGAAGAGCCCAGGTCGGTGTGGTTCTTACACTGTCGACCTGACTGTCTTCTTTCCCACTATTTAACTCAACTTATTCTATTCCTCTAAGCTTGGCATTTCTTGTAAATAGGAAGATTTTTAGATAATTTTCATGAAACAGTTTGGCCATATATCGTATTTGCTTATGTGTGTTTCATTTTGCATCTCACTGGAAGCTATGTCAGCTTTTCATTTAAGTAGTGACACTTGATTAGATGGATCTTATAAAAAAACATCTTTTTTTTTGTACTCAGTATCTGATTTCTTAACATCATGTAAATTTTTTTAACATTGAGTTTTCCCATCTATTGTTCTCATCGATTTAATTAAGGGTTGTGAAATGCTTTTTCTAAATCATGTGTATATATATGCAAGATAGCATTCTTCAAATAATCTTATACAGAACTTTCTTTTTTGTGTTTTCATCACTATGAGGTTTTTCCCCTCCCTTGGTATATTACAACCAATTACGGTGACTTTTTCTTTAAATTATCCTAAATCTGGGCAATGGAAATACTCACATGTATAGTCGTGTGCTCCTGTCCATTAATGCTCAAATTCTACCTTGCTGCTTTTTCTCTAGGCATGTTATACTTCCTTTACTCCAAACAAGAAATCAACCATTTCTCCAAAAATCCAGGGCTCTATTCCAGTGGAGAATGGCATTTAGAAATCAAAATTTGGCTACTGAGAGGGCTCACTGCCATTGAGTACAATGGTAAGTACGAGATCTAGTTGTAAACCTCATTTTCTGCTGGGTACGGCGGCACAGCTCTGCCATCCCAGTGCTCGGACGGGCTGCGTGGAGGACCCAGCGCCAGGCCTCTCTGTTGCAGGCAGATCCTGTGCTAGATAAAGAGGGCTGGAGATCTGGTTTAGAGCAAACGCCTGGGGTTCACCCCCAAATCCCACCCCCCGCACACAACACATAAAAAGAAAAACCTTCATTTTCTTTGTAAATATACTTTAAAATATATAAAATGATAGTTATACCTCGGTTCATGAACAGTTCTGTTCACAAGCAATTTGTTTCTTAAAAGCATTTTACAAAATTTTGCTTCTTGTTAATAAACTCCACTTCGACTGACAAATACAACTACGGCCATCTCGCCCAAAATGGTAAACAAATAAGTTTATGAACCAAGGTACCACAGCACTCTGATAAGCTAAAACAAGTCAAAAAATATTTTATGCTAGCTGGGTGTGGTAGCACACACCTATAGGCCCGGTACTTGGGAGGCTGAGGCAGAACTTTCACGGAGTTTGAGGCCAGCCTGGGCCACACAGCGAGACCCTGTCTCAAAAAGAAAAAAAGTATTTTACGCTAAATGTCTGACTTTAATTATAAAACTTTTCTCAGACAGAAGGGTCTAGCTAACTAAAACAATATTCTAAATGATACTGTGAAAGTAAAATACAGAATTAAAGGAAACATGTGGAGGGATAAATGTTAGTGTAAGGGCTTAATATCTACATATAACTTTACATATAAGAATACCTTAAACATGCTTAATTAAACACGGCAGCCCTATAAATGGGAAATACCTCAAAGGGGGTCTTAGCTGAATTTAAGTAGCTGTTACAAACACAGGTACAGTCAGACTCGTAAGAAAGACATATGATTTTAAGTCAATTAAGATTAAAGTGGGAGGAACCCACAGAGGAAGACAGCTGATAAAACTACTGCAATTGCATCTAACCAGATCACGGAACAGTTCCCGAGACTTAGCAATCGAAGTAAATTTAACTATCACTGTTACAGACTGAAGACTTGATTGTACCACCGAACTCAACTTCACTCATACAATGAAAGGATATAATTTAACTATAAACCTCCCAGCTTTAATGAGCTACCAGGTGTAATCATACTCCATTCCATCAAATATTTACCTTTTGCAACAGATGACAAAAGTATGAGTCTTTGTACGGTTCACTTTACCTTTACTACTATAAGACTATTCAGCTGTCCAGAACTACATCAAGCTACGAAATAAGGAAAGTGAAAGGAAGACTTTCCTTGGGCAAAATTTTAAAAACTGAATTATAAATTCTCTACGTTTTAAAATCAAGGACTTGAAAATTATTTTGCACAACTCTGTGCATACACATAGATGCTTGTATGTGTGCAGTCATGTTCATATGACTGATTTTGGTCCATGACAGACCGAAGATCCCCCCCGTCTGGTGACAGCCATGGTGCACAGCTGTCCCGTCGCAGCACAGTGCGGCGCTCCTCCCGCTAACACTGGAACAAGCAGACGTACTGCGCAGGAGCACACCGGTGCACGGTACTTCAGAAGGACCATAAACACCTGTGACTGGCGTCCCTCGTCACTAGATTTTTGATGACTGTAGAGCATGTACCTTCCGCACACTAAAAAGCTCAACAGAACACTACGCTGCATTTTACTGGCAGCCCTGTATCCTGTTTGCCATCCCTCGACGGACTCGAGGGGCGTGTGCGGTGATGACCACGTGTGCCGTCTGCACAGGGCCCAGAGCGCCTGATGACGCTTTTCATACCCACCCCCCACTGACACACGACTGTAGATGTAGATACACGTGTGTGTGTATATATCTTAAGGGGCGGGTTATCAAAGAGCTTTATTGCCACGTGAAGAGTTAAATTTAAAAAACTTCTGCATCTGCCTAAAAAGGAAGCTTTCTAAGTCAGCCTGCCCATTTAGGAAATAAGGCCCCACATTTATACGAATTATTCAATGACTATTTGCCAAAGAAGTCACATATTTAAGCTTAAAGCAAGTAGGAGTGTGCTGGTCTACAAAGTGAGGCCTTTCACTGTTTTTCTACATAAAACTGTTTTTAGAACCCTTAAGATTTAATAGTGCTCCTACACTTTGACAAGTCAGTGCTCTTTGTATTCTCAGTGACTGACCTCGTCATAACATTAACTAGTTTTTTTCTGTAGAAACAGGATTGCATCTTTTAGGAACTGGTTCTCTATTAATGTGATGATCACTGTCTAATGAGAAGTCTTGGATTATTAGAGAGAGAAATTAAAGGTTACAGGTTTATCTCCCCTCAGAAATTTCTGATACTGAGTAAAGGAGCCATAGATGAAAGGTTTCCCATATTCCTTCCACTTGTAGAGTCTCTCCTTATTGTGCACTTTTTTGTGTCTACAAAGGTTTGATCTGTAACTGTACGCTTTTCCACATTCCATACACTTGTAGAGCTTCTCCCCAGTGTGGATCCTCTCGTGTTCAGTTAGGAATGAATACTGGCTGAACGCCTTTCCACACTGGTTACACTGGTAAGGTTTCTCTCCAGTGTGGATTCTCTGGTGCCTGTAGAGGTTGGATTTGCAGCCAAAGGCTTTACCGCATTCCTGACACGTGTAAAGCTTTTCCCCAGTATGGAGTTTCCGATGCTCGCTGAAGGAGGAGTACTGGTTGAAGGTCTTCCCACATTCATCACATCGGTGAGGCTTCTGCCCAGTATGGATTCGCTGATGCTCGAGGAAGGTGGAGACGCGCGTGAAGGCTCTCCCACACTCCACACACCGGCACAGCTCTTCTCCAGTATGGAGTCTCTGGTGCTCCACAAGGGACGGAAACTGGCTGTACCCTTTGCCACACTCGCTGCATCTGTAAGGTTTCTCCCCCGTGTGGATCCTCTGGTGCCTGTGGAGCTTTGCTCTACAGCTGAAGGCTTTCTCACACAGAGCGCAGGCGTAGAGCTTCTCCCCAGTGTGGATCCTCTGGTGCACCGTGAGCGTGGAACACTGGCTGAAGGCTTTCCCGCACTCCCGGCAGCGGTAGGGCTTCTCTCCTGTGTGCACTCTCAGATGCTTGATGAGGGTAGAACTGCTGCTGAACGCTTTTGCACACTCACTACACTTGTACGGCTTCTCCCCAGTGTGGATTCTCTGATGTGCCAGCAGAGACGACCGGTGGCTGAAGGTCTTCCCACACTCGCTGCACCCGTAGGGTTTCTCACCAGTGTGGAGCCTCTGGTGCTCCAGGAGGTGAAGACTCTGGCTGAAGCGCTTCCCACACTCGGGACACACGTGAGGTTTTCCTCCTGGGTAGGTCTGCAAGCATCTCACTGGCTCACAATTCTGGGCAGTGTCTTTCCTGAAGGAATAATACGCCTCGGGCACCACCTCTGTGGGGACACTCTGCTGGGAAACAAGGGCTGGGTTTTCAGGGGAGCCCTTCCCCAGTCCCAGACTGGCAGGGCTTCTGTTCACACTGGCAGCGTTCTTGGGGGAGGCTGCTATTTGCTGAAGGGGCTTATTTCGTTGCTCCTGTACCATCCTGCCTCCAGAATCCACAGCTTTTCCACAGCCCCTGCCCCAGGGACGGTACTTAGAAGGCTGTGTCTTTATCATCCCACGAGGTACTTCCTCAGTCAAAACGTCCTGCCTCACAGGTACTGCTTCTGGGTTAGGCCAAGTCTTGAAACCTGAAATGAACCAGAAGAATTAATGCCTCCTTGAAGGGACAAATCAGTGGGATGATAAAACTGGCAACAATCTGTGTAACAGGTTTGACAGCATCTGATCTCAAAGGTAAGATTTGAATCTGGAGAAAAACAAAATGAGGGAACAGAAAGAGAAGGAAACAGGTAAGAGTGTTGTGGCAGACACTCAACAGGGAAGAGGCTGAACCTCCTAAGTAAAGTTAGACTCAGAAAAAAACAAGCCACACAGAAGCTATGAGATAATGTCATGTGGTGAGCGCAACTTGAATACCACTGGGTTTTTTAATAGGTCATTGTCTACTCTGTGTATAGTAGGTAATTTCTTTCTCCTTCCTCTTCCTACTCTATTTTTTCCTTCTTCCTCTGAAACCCCATATGTAATAACTTAAATACTTGGATTGTGATTTTACATTTTGTGATTAGAACTTCCTAAGGGGAAAGAGTCCATTACATGGAGGACATTCAGGTCCTGAGACATGACTGAGGAGATTCGATCTAAGTTCAGGATTCTTACAAAAAAAAGGTGAAGCATCCGCGACCGCCTCTCCGTCTGCGGAGGATGTTCTCTTGCCCTCCTGCCGTCACCCTCCCCTCTACTACCGCGGGAGGAGAGACATGCACGAGACTGTCTTTACAGGAAATGTTTTTAAGCAATGGAAACTGTGCCGGAGCCTCGCTCAAGCTAAGCAGGGGCTCCACCACGCTATCACAGAGCGACACTCCCAGCCCTTGTAGAAGGTCTGAGGATGAAAATCGATGATGTATGAATTCAAATTCATCTTGAAGTTCTAGAATACGTCCACATCCCAAGCATAGCTCTGATCTTAAGTAGACTTATCTTGAGCTAATTCTAAGGCATTCTGCGTTAAACCTTTCTTTACTCAATCCGTAAGTGAAAATAGAATATTAGGTAACTAATTAAATATTCACAAGGGCTGAACAAACCACCCACCTTATATAAAACCTAAGTGGCCCTGAGCATCTCAGCAGACCACGCCCCCTCCCAGGCCCACTCCCACTGTCTAAACACTCACCTGGACAGGCGTCTGGAGGCATTTCTCTCTCTGCTGTGCAGGGATCTTCTCCTCGCTGTAACTGGCCAATGACTGCAGGTGTTGGAACTGGACTTCCTGCTCAGGAAGGAGGAAAGCCAGTCTGAACAAGCTGCACAGAAAGCTCATCCGTCACACCTCTGAACCTCCAAGGCGGGGGGAGCGGGGGGAGCAGGGGGAGCAGCGGGAGCAGCTCAGAAATAACGACCCCGCACAGCATCTCTAGCACAGGTGGTTCCACTGTCAACACCTGCATGTCCTGTGATTTCAGAACCCAACCTGGTTACTGCAGGAAAATTAACTGGGTTGGGGTGTGAGAAAGACCAGAAGAAGAAGAGCAAAGGTTAACACAAAGACTACAGCAACAAAAATGTGTCCTTTAAACTTTGCAGAGATTCGCCTTTTTCCTGATACACAACAGGGTAGAAACCTCCAGGTTCTCAATGCAGAGAGGATGCTAAGATGTTCTCCTAGCACTTTTTTTTTTTTTTTTTGAGACAGGGTCTCACTTTGTAGTTCAGGCTGGCCCTGAGCTCACTATGGAGCCCAGGCAAGCCTCGAACTCAGCAATCCTCCTGCCTCTGCCTCCCGAGTGCTAGGATGACAGGCATGAGCCCCTACGCCCGGCACTGTGGTATATAGTTACCGGGCATCGAACCAAGGACCTTGTGCTTGCTAGGCAGGTGCCGGAACCACTGAGCTAAATCTCCAGCCTGCTCTCACACATTCTTAAGACAAAACTCCTTACCCACGGAGACCAGGTGGCTGTAGTTCTCCAGCATGACCTCCCGGTACAGGCTTCTCTGAGCAGGGTCCAGCTGCAGCCACTCGTCCTGGCTGAAGAGCACAGCCACATCCCTGAAGGTCACCGATTCCTGAAACAGCAAAGTCATTCAGCTGACCTGAGAACACCTTCTGTGGAACATGTAACACTGGATCATCTTCTGGAAGCGGCAGTGCTGAGGTGCTTACCAGGCAGTTCGGAAAATGTCCCAAGTTTACTTCACAACCGCTACTTATCTAATTTCCTTGAAGTATTTACTGAATACTCACTGGGACCAAAGACACATGTCATGACGTTATGGAGACACAAAAGTCTGCAAGGACCCTATCAACAGGGAATTAAAATTCCAGCCTTTTTTTTTTTGACACAGGGTCTCACTTTGTGGTGCAGACTGGCTCTGATCTCACTACATAGCCCCAGCCAGCCTCGAACTAACCACAATCCTCCTGCCTCTGCCTTCTGAGTGCTGAGTTTTGCAAAAAAAAGAAACAGGAAAGTCAAGTAAGGTAATACCTTTAGAAAGCTGTGGAGCTAGGATTTGAATTCAGGTAGACAGACCTCTAAGTTATACCGCCAGAGGGGCATCCGCTGACTATGAAAATCCTAAGAACCACAAGACCTGTAAGACTATTTAACTGTAAGAGGAAAAGCTAAGAAAGTTCTGACAAACAAAAGCCAGTTAATCAGAAGAAGGCACAAGCTGGGCAGACGGCAACTCTCATGAAATATAACAGCTAAAAGAATAAAGATGACACAATGCTTTGGGTGTGTATTTTGCTGGGAATCTGTGAAAGTGTAAAAGGCACACCACTGTGACCCTGCGTTTCTGGGATTCTACAAGAAATAATCACATAACTACGTAGATACTTGCCAAGGATATTTACTACAACATTACTTCTTATTCAGTGGTTGTGGAGGGCTGAATACTGAACCTGCAAAAGTTACACGAGTGACGAGAGGGACTTTGAAGATGTAGAGATGAGAATACTGTGGATTATTATCCACGTGGACCCAATGTGATCCCTTAGGAGGACCGGGAATCTGCCGTGAGGAGAATGTGATGTAATGACAGCGGGGACTGAGGGGACATGTTCTCAAGATGGGAGAAGGGCCACAGGTCAAGGGAAAAGTCGGGCAGCCACTGGCCTGTCCAAGGGACGGGACTGCCCCTCAGTCTCCAGAAAACTCGGTCCTGTTGACATCTGGAGCTTAAGCCAGAAAGTAATTTTAGACTTTTGTCTTATACAACTATAAGAGAAATAAACTTATGTTGTTTCAAGCTATTTAATTTACGAAAAACTGTTATAGTGATAACAGGAACCAATACAGTGGTGAAAAATGAAGACAACCTCCATGTCCATCAAGAAGTGAACAGAAAAGCCTTAATTTCTGAAATGCTGTGCAGCCTTCAGAGAGAACCAGATAAATCTGCATGCTGAGACCGGAATTGGATCTTCATGTGACCAATCCATATGATAAAAGCAAGCCACAGGATAATCTGTTTGTTGAAAAATTCTGTACACACACATGTATAGCACACACAAAAAGTACAGAATACAAGTTGCTGCCCAGATTGTTATTTGATATTTGTAGAGAAAGCCAAAAAACTATCTTTCACTTACTTCCTCCCTCCCTCTTCCTGTGATATGAGAGACTGAATTAATAGTCCTCTACCACTAACCTGTATCACCAGACCTTTGTAATTTTTTTGAGACAGGGTCCCACTATGTACTGCGCAGGCTGGCCTCGAACTTGCAACCCTCTGATCTCAGGCTCCCAGGGAGCTGCTATCTCACCCACATGCCACAGCAAGGCTTTCATTTATTTCTTTACATCTTTCCATTACGTACACTTTGATAGGGTGATAGCCCTGTATTTTATAGGGTCCTTCCGGCTCCTTCACCCCACTGAGCTTCCACAAGGAAAAAACACAGAAGACAATGTGGCCTATGATAGGTTACAAATTACCTCACCCTGGCCCTTATGTGGGTCCCCCGAGCCCCAAAACTACTTAAGACCATCCCTTCCTTTGTTCCAGGCTTCTGCCCCTCTCCGGTACAGGAGCCACTTCACCCCCTTTAAATAAACTCTGTCGGGCTACCCGGTGTGTGGCCTGGGTAGTGGCTGGCGGCGGAGTGCTCACACTGGCCCCCGAAGTGGCATTACTCGTGCCCCGATTTTACCCTGGAGGGTCCATGACCCTTATCTGCTCCCAACACCCGGCAGCGGCCCCGCCTCCAGCACTTGCGCCCATCTTCCCTGGTGCGCCTTCTTGCCACAAACACCGCACGTCGCCCCAGCTCCAGAAAGTTCCCCCACGGCAGTTTTCCGGGGTGTGTGGCTCTCAGGCTCTGGTGGCCAGAAAACAGGACAGCCGCGCTGGACGCAGGCCGGGCACCCAGCTTCGCGTCTCCCGTTGCGGGTCTGGGAGCTGCTAGCACAGCGCAGGGCCTGCCCGTCCGACCCACCCCGTCACAGGGACACCTGAGCAGGCGGCGTGGCCCGGTCGCTCTGCCCCGAGGCCTCCTCCCACGGCGGGACGCCTCCGCAGGGAGCCTGGGCTTCCAGACGTGGAATCGGATCCAAGGAGGGGCACTATCTGGACCTGTCGCCTGTCTCTGGTCACCGTGGGCTCTGGGTCCTCCGCACCTGCAGAGCCGCCCTGGGGTGGTTGGTGCGAAATGCTGAGGGCTTCGACTTAAAACTCAAATGCCTCACCCATTTGTCTACCTTTATTCTGGCCCCAGTATAAATTAGATAACCGAAATGTCTGGCTGCCTAACAGCTCGCTCAAACCTGGTCTGATTTTGCAACCTTTACGTCTGCCAGCACCAAAGGAGAACGGCCTGAGGTCCCACAGGGCCAGGGCCTCTCCTCCTCCAGGGCCGGCCCTCTCTCTGCTCCCGCTTCCCCGCCCCACCCAGGCTGCCCCAGCTCCCCTCCCGCCTCTTTCTTTCAACACCTGGGGCACCTCATCTCGAAGATTCTCCCCCGACGCTCCCCCCACGGGAGAATCTGGGGATGGCTCCAGCTGCAGTGTCAGTTTCCGGCGGCCTCCCGGGACCTTCCAGAGCCTTCCACCCTTCCTCCTCCTACCGAGTCATCTTCCACCACTCCCCTCTGCACTCCGGCCTCGTCCTTCCCTTACTCCGCCCAAGTCCCCAAACCCACCCAACCCCGATGTTGCTCGGTCTGACCACACGATGGCGCCATTGCCATAGGTTGCGGGCACCGAGGGACCTGTTCAGGTCCAGGACCCCCTTTACACGGTCAGCTAACCTATCGTAGTAATTTTGTTGTCCTAACCAGCTCACTAACTCCCAGGGTGGGCAAAGAGTGCTGGGCAGGCCCACCCCATGCCAGTCAGGACACCCTACCAGTAACACTCATCCAGCGGCAGTCTATGCCCGACCCAGACCCAAGACGGGACTGTGACACCCTAGCAGCCACTGAGGCTCAAAAACAGGTGTGTAAACTGTTTAATACAGTAAACTAAATAAAGTTATTCAGGATAAAAAAGTATCACCCACCCACTTTCCTTCAGAGCTTAACTGAAGGCCTATGGCAGTACACTAACCTTGACCCTGAATCCCCCGGTGGCCAGAGACTGCTTATGAGGCATGTTTTCCTCCCAGAGCTCCCCGGATACCAAGTCCCAACTAGAAACAGGTGGACAAGGCTCCCCCAACTCCCCAGGCAGAAGCTCTTACGGTTGCATTTGAGGCCTGTAATAGCCGAGACAAGACGAAAGCCAAACAGAAGGTGTCGATGACTGGCACAGGCATCTCCCCGACCACGCTGCAGTACCCCACCAGCGGGCCTCCCAGTCCCCTGGGCCCTGTTTCCGGCGTGGCCAGCACACCCACCCACTCGGGAGTGCCCACGCCAGAGGCTCCCAAAGCCGCGCCCCAGATGGAAGCAAAGGGGACAGCGGGGCTCTGACTGCTGCACCCCGCTTCCCTCAGATGACCTTACCAGTCGGCGGCGGAACCTGTGAGGAGGCCCTGGCTCATCCGGCCCAGCGCGCATCACTGCCCAGGAGCGCAGGGTAACTTGCAGCGTGCCGGGGATGACCGTCCTGCTCCTCGGACCCGGCGGACCCCCGCTGCCAGGGCGAGGCTCCTCACACTGCCCCTGCACACCCCCTCCCTTACACGCACAACTGGCCATTTTTCTCTCTCACGCTCCCTGGTTCCCCCTCCTGTCCCGTCTCCCTCTTAGGCCGGGATGCTCGGGGCAAGCCTGGCTCTTGCACCCAGGGTGCTGTCCGCCTCTCCCGGCACCAACGCCCTCTGCCTGTCAGAGCGTCGCCTTCTGCCACCAGCTGCCCAGCCCCGCCCTCCTCCTCCCTGGTGCCCCGCTGACCCTTCCCTGGTCGGCCCTGAGGTCTGGGACACCCACTCTCCTTCAGTGGCCAGCGGCCCCTCCCCCTTTCCAGTCCACGACCCACACCCCTCACTCTAGCCTCCTGGGACTGCCGCCTGTCACCAGACTTGCCTCACAGAGGCTTTCTACAGACGCCCAACTCCCCGGGTAAGACGCCCATTCTCGCTGTGCAAAAGCCCAGTGGAACCTACGGACCTTCGTCCTCATGCAGCCGCGGCGCCGCCCCACCCCGCAGCCCCACCCCCTCCACGCTTGTCCTCTGCTCCTGCAGACGCTATTCATTTCTCAGTCCTGGACTAAAAGGTCGCCTTCTTCTCTAGCCCCTCACATAAAGGCTCCCAAGATAGTTTTGTCGTTACCTGGACCGGCCCCTCGCCCAGCATCTCTACCTACCTGAGCTGGACGGTGCTGCCCAGGGCTCTCCGGGCAGCCCTCACCTTTCCTGCCAGCCCCTAGCACGCGGCTTAGCCCTTCTTCACTCACCAGGTTCCCACTTGATCCAACACGTAGACGACCTCCTGTTACACGCTCCTTCGTTACAGGTTACCAGCGAAACTCTAGAGCAGACACGGGCCTCCCCGGCAAGGCGCCCGGCCTCAGACAGCAGGTCACACACTCCAGGGAGTGTCTCTAGCCCTGGCGTTACGTCCGTTACAAAGGACAGACAGCAGCTTCTCCGAGATGCCCCAACTCCCCCCACTAAACCAGAGCTCTTTCCTTTCTGGGTCTGGCGGGTATCTGTGACCTTGGACCCCAAACTCTTCTCTCCTGGCGGCGCCCTCTACGGGGCTTCCAAGGAAACCCTCACAAACCACTGGACGCCTCTGCGGCCACTCCGTTCTCCCAACTCAAATCCCGGTTACGAGAGGGCCCAGCCTTGCACCCACCAGCCCTTACTCGCCCCTTCTGTCTGTACGTGTCAGAAAACCAAGGATTCGCTTTAGGGGTGCTGGGTCATCAGTTAGGCCCCACCTTTGCCCCCACTGCCTACTTATCCCAAAGGGTAAGTCCTCCATTAGAGGCTGGGCATCCTGCTGCCAGGCCTGCGGCAACTCATGTCCTGGTCCAGGACGCAAAAACACTAACATTTAAAACACCCACTGCTGCCAGTCCCACCACTCCATCCCTGGTCTTCTCAGCTGCGAGAACGTTCGGGGCCTGCCGCCTGCAGAGTCCTGTCTCCCCAAACCTCCCTCATCCGTGACGCCCCGCTCACATTTCAGACATGTCCGCCACTTCACCCTTCCACCCTGCTCCCTCCTCCAGGACAGGAACCAGCCCACTGCTGCCCTGAGGCCCTGAGGTGCTCCTGTCCCATGACACCCAGTCGGGAAGGACCCCTCCCTTCTCCTGCTTTGCTGTGGTTCACAGGCGGTAGCTCCTTTACACATAACGGGGCCAAACGAGCAGGCTACGCCATCACTTCTGAGACTGCCGTAATAGAACCACCAGCCCTTCCACCTCAGACGACCGACCGACAAGCAGAGCCTGCGGCCTCACGCGTGCCCTCTCCCCAGCCTCTGGAAAGCGACTCCAGACTGCTCTTCACATCCTGTTCTCCCGCGCAGCTGTCTGGAGAGGGAGGATCCTGCTCCACCGAGGGCAGTTCCATCCCAAACTCGAAATTCATGATCAAGCTCTCGGAGGCTCGAGGTTGCCCACAGCTGTGGGCACAGTGCACCGCGGGTCACGCCAGTCTGCTCAGAGCCTCGCGACCCACGGTGACAGCCTGGCCGACGGACAGCCAAGGAGGCCGCCCGACCTTCCCAGGGCTTCCTGCGCTGATGACCGCCGCGGCCAAGGGGAGAGGAACACAGAGGCTCCAACAGACCGTGAAGAGCCCCAAGGCCAGTTAAGAGCCTCCCCCAAAACCAACGGGGCTGTCTCCATAGGACTCTCCTCCCCGCCCCCAGGGCCTGGGGTGCTTCTCCAGAGCCCTCAGTCACCCTGTCCCCCGCGGACCATTTCTCCCGACTGTCTCCTCACCCTGTGAATTCTGTCAAAAACTAACCCGTCCTCCAGACCCGTTCCACTGCCCACACATCAGGCCAGAGTTCTGCTCCCTGGCATGGACTGGCAGGTAGATTTCATTCACGTGCCCACAACAAAAAGACTTAAATGCCTCCTGGTATCAGCTGATGCTGATGCCCTCTCAGGATGGCTTGACGCTTTTCCTGCACTAACAAATGTGCCTCAAGGTTCCCCTATTCCACAAGGAGACAGTTCCCAGATTTCGACTTCCCACTTCTCTCCAGTCTGGTAACCGTCCCGAGTTGGCTTCCCAAACAAGCCAAAGCCTCGTCAAGCTGCTGGGAATCACCTGGCATTTCCGTTTTCCTCCTCAGCCCCCACCTGGCGAGGCAGGACGGACCGAGAGGTCTGTTACGGCTGCCCTCGCCAAGCTGACCTTGGACTTCGGTCTGCCGGGGCCGCTCCTCTCGCCCTCGCTCTGCTGGGACTCGGCTCGCCGCCCAAGGCGCCCTCCAGATCTCCTCTTCCGAGGCGATGCTCAGACGGCCCTTGCTCCCCCACACCACCAGGGCCTGTCGTTTCCACCTCTCACCTTCCCTCTTACACAGCTTCTGCATTACTCAAGGTCCTCATTGTGGACACATCCAGATCCCTGCTGCCTCCCACGCCACCCTTGGCCTGTTCTGACCAGCCGGGGACTGGTCCGCATCGCCCGGGGACCTCCACGGGGCCTCCACACCCCAGGCGTCAGGGTCGCAGCAGGCCACACTGTCAGCCCACCGCAGCGCCCTCCAGCCCTCTCCTTGGTAAGGGTCACAGCTGCCACACCAAACCCTCCACAGCTCCACCGCCTGGACCTCAAAAGAACCACCCCCCAGCCGGGCGTGGTGGCTCACACCTGTCATCCCAGCACTCGGGAGGCAGAGACAGGAGGATTGCTGAGTTCAAGGCTTGCCTGGGCTACATAGTGAGCTCAGGGCCAGCCTGAACTACAAAGCGAGACCCTGTCTCAAAAAAAAAAGAACCACTCCCCAGATTCTCTCCAGGCAGCGTCGGGGTCCAGCAGACAAGACCCCCAAACCTCAAGTCACCGACGCCCTCAGGCCCGGGCGGGCCCTGCACAGCTCGCCCAGGTCTCCGATGCACTGCCAGGCCTTCTCCTCGCCCGCTCTGACCAGCGTCCTCTCCCTGGTCCTCGTCAGCACTCTGCGGCTGCTCTAACTATTATAGCCAGCTTGTTCTACAGGCACCAAAACAGGACACCAGACATGACTGCCCACCTCTTGGCATCAACACCTTAAAAAGCCACTTCTTTAAAATGATGGAAAGCAAATTCATCAAACCAGAAAATTAAACTTCTTTGACGTCTCTTTCCATCTACAGCCTGTGTATACTGTGCCACTTGGGCAAAATACGTGGTAAAGGGTCCCCCTGTCAGGCATCACCAGACTGCTACCTCTCGGGCTACTGGGATCACCGTGTAGATGATCAGCAAGGCGGTGCCCTACCTGGCCCTGGCCTCGCCCGCCCAGGTCTGGTCCCCCCCCCCACCCCCGGCCAGACACACCCTTTCTAGTGCACTGACTCTGTCACTGTCCCACCCTATCTTTCTTTTTAACCCCTCCTCAGACAGCCTCCAGCTGGTCCTCCTACCGGTCCCTCTGAGTATTCACTTTTTGTGACTCTGTCACACTGTCCCGTCCAGTTGCAGGACGTCTCTTCCAAGTGTCCCTTGAAGACTTAGGTCACGCCACTCTTTTGGCCCACGACGGCCACACAACATCTGGAACTGCTGCCCGAGTCCCACTACCCTGTGGCTAACTCTCCTGCCTCTCCACAGGACCCCTGCATCGTACAGATCATACATGGAGC
This sequence comes from Thryonomys swinderianus, assembly GCA_004025085.1. NCBI lineage: Eukaryota > Metazoa > Chordata > Mammalia > Rodentia > Thryonomyidae > Thryonomys > Thryonomys swinderianus. The sequence continues at coordinate 5,079 of PVIC010004045.1, read as the reverse complement.
AAAACAGCAGGCCAACCTCGAGGTGGATGCCTATGAAAACTGGTACTGGCAGAGAGGAAAAGACCAGGCCCTGTCATTCCACCCAAAGACTAAACCAGAAAAAAAAGGAGAAAAAAAAGGAGTAGGTTCCCCCTTCACTGAACAACGGCCCTCCTCAGCCAGAAGAAGCTACAGAAGATGGACCTTTGCCCGGTCTCCCACAAGACACAGTTCCCCCTATAACCAGAGGCAGGAGAGAGAGGGTGATAACCCTCTATTTTATAGGATCCTTCCGGCTCCTTCACCCCACGGAGCTTCCACAAGGAAAAACTCAGAAGACAATGTGGCCTATGATAGGTTACAAATTACCTCACCTGGCCCTCACATGGGTCCCCTGAACCCCAAAACTATGTAAGACCACACCTTCCTTTGTTCCAAGCTTCTGCCCTTCTCTGGTACAGGAGCCGCGTCACCCCCTTTAAATAAACTCTCTTGTCGGGCTACCTGGTGTGTGGCGTGGGTACTGGCTGGCATTGGAGTTCTAACATACTTTTACTTCCCTGTGTGTGTGTGTGTGTGTGTGTGTGGTCCTTTATTTTATCATTTATTTATTTTGCAGTGCTAGGCATCAAACTCAGGGCCTCACACATGCTAAGCATGTGCTCTACCACTAAGCTTCACCTTTAGTCTTAGAGTGATTTTACAATCCACGTTAATTTATATACTGACTTTTTAGTTAAACCCTTCTTCATTTTAGGGGGTTCTCTAAGAATTATGATACTAATTCTTAGCTGTATCTATGTAGAATAAATATATCTTTTCTTATAGAATGCAAGAACCTTGCAAGTATACAGAACACCATTGCCTCTTTTTTGGTACTGGGGATCGAACTCAGGACCTCACACTTGCAAAGCAAGTGAGGCGGCCAGTGAGCTACATCTCTAGCCCCTATATATTTTTATGCTATGGCTGCTAAAAAGACTTACCAAGTTCAAAGAGCTAACAAGACATCAGATTTCAGGGAATATACTCAGGCGAGGATTTTAACTAAAGGCCAAGAGTTGTAACACAGCCAAAGAGTGCAAGAATCCCTAGAGAGGCCAGGAGACACCCGCTGAAGCCTCCATCACCTGCATACACACACTGCAGTCTCTCGGTGGGGCTGGGGGTGCTTAGAGGAATCTCAGCAGGAGCTTTTGTGCAATCAAGGAGAGCTTGTCAAACAATACAGGCCAGCTGCAAACAGCTGCAAACAGTGAAAAAGTTTCCCGGAGTAGCCAGTTTGATTTTTAATGGATATGCTGGGGCCAGGGGTTTAGCTCAGTGGTTTGGCATCTGTCTTAGAAGCACAAGGTACCAGGCTGGATCCCCGGAACCACATACCACAATGCCAGGCAAGGTGACTCATGCTCACAGGCAATCAGTACCACATGCCACTGTGTTAGGTGCGGAGGCTCACATCTTGTAATCCCTGCATTGGGGAAGCAGAGGCAGGAGGATTCCTGAGTTCGAGGTTTGCCTGGGCTACACAGTGAGCTCAGGACCAGCCTGAACTACAAAGCAAGACCCTGTCTCAATCAATCAATCAACTGCCCTTATCTTATTTGGCTGAGTCAAAAACACATATCCAAGCATTTCCACAGATAAAGAGAAAAAATTTGCCCAAAGTAACATCCCTGGATTGGATTTAATCCCATGAAGACTAGCTCCCGAGTCCACATTTTAACTTGTGGTCTACGACTCTCTTTTAGAAAAGCAACCATGGAAAGAGGCCCAGGGGTGTGAGCGAATGGACAATCCACAAAGAACGCAAGGAAGACGAGAGCTGCGGCCAGGGAAGGACAGCACATGCACACGGAAGCATTTTCTAAGGACTTCAGAATGGCAGGCTGGAACTCTGTGGACCGGAGAGGCCTGTCCCGAAGGTAATGGCAAAAGTCATGAGAATGATCTCAACAGCGACAAGAGGAGGGGCTGGAGGGAAGTGTGAGGTAGCAGTGGGGAAAAGAAATCAGAGTGGGATGAGGAGATAAACCAACTTTTAGGCCAAAATACAGGACACTGGCCAGTTCAGCAGCCCAGCAGAACGTGGCAGAGGAAAGCCCGGTCTGTCCTCCCTGTGCTGCCTCAGAGCCCAAGCCAGCGGGAGCCCACCCCAGGCCTCCCCTGGTCTTCTCTAGCTACCAGCCTCTGTCTTGGCCTTCAGTGTCCCTCACAGACGCTTCTGTCTCCTGTGACTCACTCTGCCTATCTAGTCAAGCTTCCTACAATCAGTACACAAACCACTCCCTCTGTATCCCCACTGTACTGCCGCATCCTGTGCAGAACAAGTGCTGAATACATTTTTGTGGAACAAGTCCTTTGTCCTTCCTTGTCTTTGCCCCAAGTAGGACTGTGTCCTCTGTGAAGATGAAGAATAGTTTACTAGCCTGTACTCTTCATCGAAAGAAAGTACATATTCAGTTCTGACCATTAAACAAGAGACCTAGGCCTAGGCACAGTGACACGTGTCTATAATTCCAGTTATTCTGGAGACAAAGGCAGGGGTGTTGCAAGTTCAAGGTTGCCCAGGAAACTCATCAAGCTGCTGTTTTAAAAAATAAGTTTCTTGAAAGAGCTGGAGATGTAACTCAATAATAAAGCACTTGCCTAGCATCACAAATCCCTAGATTCAATTCCCAATATCAAAGAGGAAAAGAAAATTTGACCTGGAGACAAAGGCAGATTCCTTAGCAACCCTTCAATAAGCCTAGTAATCTCAGAAAAACTTCCAAGGCTCTGGATTCTCTGGTACAGCACAAGGTTTTCACTGGGTAGAAAAATACCTGGAAGAGTATGTAAATGTTTCACATCTCTGATCCAGATGGCAACGCATAAAATAGGTAACTTACTGTCAGCTGAGCAGGCAGCAAATCCACAGCCATCCCTTCCTTCTCGGTTTTCCCATCAAAAGGGAACATCGCGCTGACGAGACAGGGCTGGAAAGGAAAAGTGTCGTGAAACTCTGTGCCAGGGACGCCTTGAGGAGAGTTCTGACTGCCTACAGCATCCATCTGGTGTCAGCATCCACCTGTGCCACCCTGTGCACAGGAGGCAAGTCAAGTGAGAACAGTGACTAAGCCAGCTTGCTAGTCTCCATCCCGTCCCTGTATCAACCAGACCTCGAATTTCTGTAAATTAATATCCACCCAAGGGCCTAGAGCTGCTTCTAAGAAACTGTGACCCAGAGCCAGAGATTTAGCTCAGTGGTTCCAGCGTCTGCCTAGCAAGCACAAGGTCCCTGGTTTGATCCCCAGTAACCACATACAACAATACCAGGCATAGTGGCTCCAGCCCACTGGCAATCAGTACCACATATCACAAATGCCGGGCTTGTGGCTCATCCCTGTCATCCCAACACTCGGGAGGCAGAGGCAGGAAGATTTCTGAGTTCGAGGCTTGCCTGAGCTACATAGTAAGCTCAGGGTCAGCTTGAACTTGTAGCGAGACACTGTCTCAAAAAAAAAAAAAAAAAAAAGAAACTGTGACCCAGCCACAGACATTTTGGGACCTTGATAGGTGTAGACTAGACATTCTAACGGTCACAGGGAACTTGAATTTCCTAGGGCCGCACTTCCAGGCTGAACCTAAACCTGCTTCCCTGCGTCACCTGTTCCTCCCATAATCACAGGATGATAACCACAGTGCCCCTCTCTCTTTGCCTGAGGACAGGGCCCAAGGCTTGCCCTGCAGTGCCTCTTTATTTTGGTACTGGGGTCAAACTAAGGACCCCACGCTTGCCAGGCAAGCCCTGTGCTGCTGGGCTAAATCCTCAGCACCTCAGTGGCTCTTTATGGAAAGCTGGGTCCACTTCCAGGACTGGGAGGGTAACAATGTGTAAATTCCTTAGCTCATCTCTGCATCCTGCCCAAGGTACTATAATTAAAACATTGCCAAGGTCATGTAATTAAAACACTGCTGCCAGCCCCAGCCCAGGGACCCTCAAACACTTGATTCTGGAGTGCCACATTTTGTGGTATCCTCCGCACCACACAGCCTTCCCTGTCCACGTGGGCAGTCCAGTTAGGAGCGTACAATTCCACCTGCGCTGTAAACTCGAGCGCCTGCAGCAGCCAGGAAGTGTCACTAATGCATTGGGCTCCTCTTCCCACGCAGGAGAGCACAGCACACTTCAGTGCTCTGCATCGGTGCCTCGGCCAGTCAAGAGAAATGCTGTGCGGAGAAATCGCAAGGCAGCCCCAGGTGTCATGAGCACTTTTTATGGCTTATTTTAAAACTTCACAGTAGCTCTAGAAAGTGAATGCAGCTGACCCTCGGCATCCATGGGTCAACCAACTTCAAATCTTAAAAATACTATCTGTACTGAACACGTACAGATTTTAGTTTCTTGCAATATTTCTCACACAATACAATGTAACAGCCATACACCCAGTACTTACACTGTACCGAGTATTAAAATCAGGCTAGAGATGACCTAAAGCGTGTAAGAGGCTGCACAGATGAGAATCTGAGGATTTCAGCAGGCGGAGCGTGGGAGGCCGATGGCTGCTGCTGCCACATTTTACACTGTGAGGGAGACTGAGAGCCGCAGACTGCGACTTACCCAAGGACGCAGGCGCAGATACCGAGCACAGGAAGAAGGGAATCTTTGTTCCAGCCCAAGGACCTCGCCAAATTTTGCAAATTATCTGGCCACACTGTGCCTCGATTTCTCGATCTCTAGAATGGGATCAGCGCAGAGAGAACCCACATGAAACTCGGTATTACGGTGTGTTATCACGTGTACCAACTCCTAATTGAGTTCAATCATTATGTACTGCAAACACGTACTAACACTAAAAGTTTCAAAAAACGAAAACCAAACTGTTTACTGAACATACAGACACACGTGTATCCTTTGTAGGCGTTAGCAACTATGTTTAAGGTTCCGGTGACGCTAAGAACCCACAAAAGACGGGAACGGGCCCCGGGTCTAGTCACGGGCCGGGAGTCACCGCCGCCGTCCCGACGCGAGCAGAGCCCGGCGCCCGCCCCGCCCCCTCTCCCCGCTCCCTCGGCTCCGGCCCCGCCCCCGACTCTCGCCCCACCCCCCGGCTCCCG
>PVIC010004044.1:18055-65123 GCA_004025085.1 Thryonomys swinderianus | reverse complement strand
ATAGGTCTAGCTTTAGCTTTTGGCAGGCTAAAGCCCAGTTTTTCCAGCAACATTTGTTAAATAGGCTGTCTTTCTTCCATTGGGGATGTTTGGCTCCTTTGTCAAAGATAAGGTGGCTTAGTGTATCTGGAGTTGTTTCTGGGTCTTCTAATCTATTCCACTGGTCCTCGGGCCTGTTACTTTGCCAGTACCATGCAGTCAAAGGTGTGGTGCTGGGAGACCTTCTCCTTTGGATCTTTTCTACTCTGGACCCGTTTACTCCCAACTGCTCCTGAGCTCACTATGTAGCCCAGGATACCTTCGAACTCACAGCAATCCTCCTGCCTCTGCCTCCTGAAGGCTGGAATTATAGGCATGAGTCACCACCCCAACATTGTGTTATGTGGTATCAGAGGGATTGAACTCAGGATGTTGTGCTTGTGAGGTAGACACCGGACCCACTGAGCTAAATCCCTGGCCCTTAATTCTCTTTCTTATCACCTCTTTTACCATGCACATCCATGCCTTCCAGTTCCAACCTTCATTCTAGGATGTTTCCACCCTGGCCTATACCGAGTCATCGGGTCCCAGGGTCACACTGAATATTTGAAATGGCCCAGCAGTGAGCAGAAGAGAAGCAGAGCCATAGTGTAGACCTCTCAGAGAACCAGCATAGGCCAGCCTAGGCCAGTCAGAAATACCCCATGAAGAAGAGTCCATTTCTGATTAAATAAAAACATAGCTCATCTTGAACATATAAAGAACTAAAAAAAATTAGATCCCCCAGTAAAAATATGAACAACCAAAATAGATACTTCTTAAAAGATATACTAATGATTAGTAAGTACATGAAAAAATCCTAAACATCTGACCATTCATGAAATGTAAACTAAAAAACAATACTGGGATTCCATCTTCTTCCAGCTACAACAGCCATCATCAGGAAGCCAAATAATTACAAATGTTGTTGAGGCTGGGAGAAAAAAGAACCCTTCTCTGTTGTTGTGGGGAATGTAATCTAGTACAATCACTATGTGAATCAGTGTGGAGATTTTTCAGAAAACTAAAACTACAAATTCCATTTGATCTAGCTATCCCCCTTTTAGGGATCTTCCCAAAAGAGTTCAAAACATCATACCACAATGATACATGCATACCTATATTTATAGTAGCACAATTTGTAATACCTAAGTCTTGGAAAATACCTTTATGTTCATCATGAGATGAACAGATAAAGAAAATCTGGTAGGGGCCGGAGATTTAGCTCAGTGGTTCCAGCGCCTGCCTCATAAGCACAAGGTCCTGAGTTCGATCCCGGTAACCACATACAATGCTGGGCGTGGTGACTCACACCCACAAGCAATCAGTACCACATACCACAGTGCTGGGCCGTGGTGGCTCACGCCTATAATCCCAGCACTCAGGAGGCAGAGACAGGAGGATTGCTACATGAGCTCAGGGCCAGCCTGAACTACAAAGTGAGATCCTGTCTCAAAAAAAAAAAAAAAGAAAATCTGGTATTCACATGATGGCGTACTGCTCTTCCTAAAGAAGAATACACTTGAAGTCATTTGTAGGAAAATGGATGCAGTTTGATATAACATTAAAATGAGTTAAGATATATAAGCTAAATATTACATGGTTCCTCTAATATGAGAAACCCAAAACATAAACAAAGAGCACAATCAAAGGTAGATAGCAGGAAGTATGGACACAGACTTTTTCAAATAGGAAGGGAATCAAGGAATGTTTGGGTTGGAGAGGGAAGGGAAGGAAAGAGATGAAGAAAGAATTGAGGTGTGTTTTATATATATATACACACACACACACACACACACTTCACAAGTAATGTAATCACTAGGTACTGCAAACTTATACCGATAAAAAAATTAAAATAGATTAAAGATTGAACATTAACTAGACGAATAACTGCATGAGGGTAAGGAAATTAACCCAGCATACAGAAATGGAGAAACTCAGACCTCTAAATTTCTCTGTAGAAGTGGAGAGAACAACAAAGCTGGTCCTCAGTGGTGTACGGATAAGCTAGAGGCCACCCCCCCCCCTCCACTGCAAGTGCCAACCAGCCTGGGGTGGGTGGGAGAGACTTCTGCGTCCCCTGAAGGTCCACTGGGAGTGGCCCTGGGAGAAGTCCACCCTGGCTAAGGATGGGGAGGGACGCAGGGCGGGGCCTGGGTCAGGAGTTACACTACAGGGCAGGCACAGCCTGACTACTCTCCAGAAACACATGGGGTGACTGATAAACATTTGTGTCTTACACTGAGAAAGTGAGAACATGGCTTCCAGAAAAATGGAAACACTGGGGTCAAGGAAAAGGCTTAAATGGAGAAGGGCTGTGTTGGAGCAAAACAAGAAAGAAACTCATGGTCCCCAACTCTGGAGTGATTTTTCCAGAAGTCCAGCAGAGCCGCAGGTGAAATTTTAAAAAGAAAGGTCATGAAGTGGTCAGCATAACTGTCAGTTATTAAAATAATACAACACCCCACTGATTACAACACTCCCTCAGTGAGAATCAGTGGAATATTACATAGTATATGGTGAGCGGGCAGCAGTTACTTCCGACAGACGCTGCGCCCTAACACAGTTGATGTGGCTGAGGGACAGAGGCTTGTGCTGGAGCCAGACTTCCTCGGTACAGATCCCCGCTGTGCTGCTTACTAGTTCCGTGACATTTGGCAAATCAATGAACCTTTCTGGACAGCACTTTTCCTCTCTGTAAAATAGGAGTAGAAACAATGTCTAATTCAAAGGAAAGCTCCAATAAATGCTGCCTTTGATTTTGTAAAAAAAAAAAAAAAAGCCTTAGGAGTAAAATAGGTGAGTAAAGACCTGGGGTATCAATCAGTTTATGTACAGCTTTTGAGAAGTGAGTGCTGAATTACTTTGTCCTGTTTTGATCGCGGTGAGCTCAGGTCATATCCAGAGAGAGCCTTTCTGGCTGTGTGTGTGGAAGACATTGACCCACTCTGCTTCTTCTCGGACCTGAGTCCCACTGGAGCTGAATCCCACTCCAGTCTGAGAAGCCTGTCTCATCCGCAAGCCCCATGATCCCTGCTCAGAAAGTCTGGCCTTTTAATTAGCTCAACTCTCCTGGCCTACAGGGACCCGTTACATGGTCTCCAAGAAGAGGTGGCCTCCCTGTGAGAGAAGATTCCCAACAACAGTCTCAGAGGGCCTGTTAAAGTAAAATTACCCAGTGGCACCTGTCTTCACTATTTGCTTGTCACTGGGACAAAATATCTGATACCCCCAGTTTACAGGAGGAGAGTTTGGTTTAGCTCACGAGCGCACTCCGCAGTCAGCTAACTTCGAGTCAGAAGAGGCATGACGGCAGGGACCGGTGGAAGAAAGCTGTCCCACCCACAGCGGCCAGGAAGCAGAGAGAGAAGGGAGGAGCTGGGCCATAAACACACCCTTCCGGGTCATGCTCCCAGGGATCCATCTCCTAGTTGGTCCCAGCTCCTGACAGCAAGTCAGCTAAAGCACTCCTGTGACCCCATCACCTTCCTACATGAGACATTGGCGGGACATTTTAGATCTAAACCCTCATGACACTGTCAGACAGACTTTCTTCCAGGGACTCTTCAGACAGGTATAGAGACCACTGCAATGCGGCTTTGCAGTGGGGGAGATTGAGCTCTACTCTGAAAACAAGGGAAAGAGGAAATTTATAGACAAGGAACAAGGTGAAGTCAGTGGAAGGACAGCGTGGCTAAACCAAACCACCAGGACTCTTACTGAAAACAGGCCGGAGGATGAAATGTGGGGCTGGTGGAGGCTGATGTCCCCAGTGAGACTTCCCATTCATATATTGGACCTTAATTTTCGATGTCGGTAGTATTAAAAGTGGGGGGGGCGGCTTCAGGAGAGGATTAGGCCATGAAACTTCCACCATTATTGTTTTAGGATCAGTCCCCTTATAAAAGAAGGGAGCACCATTCCCCCTCCCGGTACCGTGTAAGGAAACACAGAGGCAGAACAGGCCCACACCAGATACCAAATTTGCTGTTCGCTTGATCCTGCACTTCCCAGACTCCAGAACTGTTGGCTGTAAATTTCTGTTGTGTGTAAATTAAACACTCTAGAATATTTTGTCATAATAGCATAAATGAACTGAGACAGAAAAAGAACCTGATCAGATATCAAGGGTGATCGAATACTGAGGATGGAGAATTCTGGTCAAATGAGATTCAAGCTAAAGTTGGACAGTGCGAAGATAAGGAGAGAAGCTCACAAGCTGAGGCCCAGCTGAAACAAAACTCAGGAGAGCCTGCCAAGAGTTTCATCACAGTGAGAATCTCTGTCAGGCCTGGTCTCCTGGATAGTGTTGTATGAGAGAAATGCCCTCTTGGGGAGACGTCATTCTTGAGTGGGAGAAGGCAGGCCAAAGATAGCAGAAGAGGACAGAGAAAGAAAGGGTGGACTAGCAGTGGGGCTGGGCTTGTAAACTTGCCATCACCAGTGCCACCACTGTGCCCTGAATGGTCTCTGCACTCCTTAGCATAAATCAGTTGTTTCATCTCCCACCATCCTGAGGGCAAAAAGTAATGGTTTCACCTGGATACTGTACTTTTTTTCAGTCATCATGCTCTGGGAATCAAAGTTCTCACCAAAGGAACACAAAACCAATTCAGGAGTTTTTATCCAATCTAAGAAAATTTGGTTTCTATTAAGCCAATGCCAATGGAAACCAAATCAGTGGGGCAGAAAGGAAGGTTTCTTTCCCTGGCATCACTTCTCAAAGGTAGGCAGGATGAGGGGGACACAGTCTGCTCCCCTATCAGCAGAGCCTCAGGTCCTGGGCTCCTTTGGGATTACACAGCTCACTGTGGGAAGTTGACAGGTTTGGGGTGGAGGGGAGAACAAGACCAGAGCGCTGGCTGGGTCCCGGGTCAAGTACAGCCTGTGGGTGGGCAGGGCTTCCCACTGTCAAGTCCAGATAGGCCTGTACCTGCTTTATCTCTTAAGCTTTGGTTTTTCACCTGGAAGTAGACAGAACAATGCCTGTCCTAAAGGACTGCTATGAGGGCTTAAGGTGACAAGAACCCTGACATGCCAGGGATTTAACCCAAGTGAGACCACGCCTACCTTGAAAACATAAGGGCCCAAGTTCAATCCCCGGTGCTGCAAAAAACAAACAGACCAGAATCCTGACACATATCACAAAGCACCTGGCATGCTGGTGGTTAGCCAGTGGTAGCTCTTGCTATTACTTGGCGGATTCCCAGGAGTTCTCAGATCCAAACAAATCCAAGAGGGTACAGTCTCCCTCACGGAAAGAGAACTTCACCATCACTATGGTGTAGAATTTCTGGTACATAGAGAATCAAACAGACTGTTAGTTGGTAGTATTATTATTATTATGCTTAATCTTTCCTAAAGACAATTTCTTGTGACCAACACAACACTTCAGGAGAAAGGAAGTCAGTTCCTCCACAGTCATGGGACAAGAAAAGGTGTCCCGAGGAAAAGGAAATCCATGTGGAAAGCCCATCACTGGGAGTAACCTCTATTTAGGGAGGCTGAAGGAGAGTGGCTAGAAATGAGGCTGGCGGTTGGTGGGGGGCATCTTCCAGGGCCAGGCCTTGGGAAGAACCATCCGTTGTCTTTAGTTCAGCAAGAAGCTAGACATAATCAGTCCATGCAGTGAACAGCCAGGGAGAGTCTAGGATGCGGGGGTCATGCTAGGACCATTCCACAGCAGGCAGGCCATGGGGGGCTACAGGAGGGGAGTGGAAGTCAGATAGACAAGGAGATGGCTTCAGACGCTCACTCCGAGAAGAGAGATGAATCAAGCTTGATGACAGGTGCAGTGGGAGTGGATACAGAGGGGAGCAGGCCTGGGCTTGTGAACTTGCCGTCACCCCTCCCCCATTGTGCCTCTCTGCACTGCTTAGCATAAAGCAGTTGTTTCATCTCCCACCATCCTGAGGGCAAAACACAATGGTTTCACCTGGAGTGGAGGTTAGGGTAGAACACAGGACACTAATATGCATGCTCAAAGGCACGCTAGAGATATTTTCTGGTCTAAAGGGCATCTAACACACATGCCCTTGTCCTGGATCACGTCACCTGAAGCAAACCCTAAAATAAAGACTCACAGGCCATTCATGCAAGAGAATGGGGAAGCAAGACAGAGAAAGAAGAATCCAGTGACCTCAGGTGAGGCCCCAGTCCATTGCCAAGGAGACTTTCGGAGTGTAAACTGCACCTCCTCTGAATCTGTCCCCGCCTAGCACCAAGGCAAAGTAGCTGAGGCTTCATGTTCCTACCCCAGTTAATATTGCCTACTGGCAGCTGGGGGCTCCCAGGCACTTTGCCTCTGTTGGAAAGTAGGCAGCCTCTCCGATGGTAACAGAAAGCTTCACGCTGCAGGGCAGGCATGCAGCCGTGGTCACGGCGCACTAGTGTGTCTGGACATAGCACCAGCCACACATGCCACTAAATCACAACAGTGGGTTGTCCAGCTTCCAGGAGAACTCAGCAAACACACAGCCCTGCTCCAGCAGCCTAGATGGTGCAGGGACAGTTACTACTGAGAACAGTTTCTGCTCCAGGAAATGATCCTTCACTGGAAAGTATCAAGTCTCTCAAGGGTGGGAGTGCGCTTCCTGGACCCTATGGAATGGAGTATTTACAAGTATTTAAAAATCAAAGGGTAGAAAACTGGCCATGTATATTATATTTCTAGGGCTCATTTACTATATCGCAGTGTTGAGACATCACACAATCTTCAGAAGGATTGAAATGAAATCAGTTAATCAATATTTAACAAAACCCTGCTATGAATCCATCCCTGACCAGCAGTGTGAAGTGGAGAGATCTCTTTCCTGCCAGACGTCTACCCTCAGGCTCAGGACCAGATGATACTCCTCAAACAATTCAAGAAAAAGGCAACACAAATCCACAGGAGGCCGTGTGGCCTAATGGCCAAGAATCGCGCCTCGAAGCCAGAATGTTTAGGATTACTCTCATTTCTGGCACAAAGTCTCTGTGCCTTGGTTTCCCCATCCAAAAACATGGAGATGCTAACACTATGTCTTTCACAAGCCTCCCCCAGGGATAAAATGAGGACTTGGGCACTTGGTCAGTCTTGTCATTGCTGCAGTTATTTTTGGAGATGAAGCACAGAAAAGACCACTGCTTACTTGACCTCTTCTGACCAATATTCTTCAAGAAGGACTAAGTTTATCCCTAGTTAGGGGGTTTCCCTAGGAAAAAACAAAAATCAAGAAACATCTGTCCTTGTTTTCTTGAGCCAGATGTGGCCTGGGAGCTGAAGAGCAATGGTATGCTCCTCTGTTGAGTGGGCTGGGAGCCAAGGCCACCACTATCTGTCTTGGCACTCAAAGTATGTACACATTCAGACTCTTGAAGAGGGCTGGGTCAGCAAAAATGGCCTGAAAAGCCATCCACGTGTCTGTGTTCCTCTTGGCCATCTCCTGCCCAGTACTAAGAAGAGTGTGACAACTTACCAATAAGTGGGCAGCAGAACAGGTTGCCCAGGCCCAAGCAATGCAGCTGCATGGTCTGTACTTCAGCTGTACCTCCATGCACAGCTGTGCAACCTTGAGCCTATGACCTTGACCTCTGAAGCTTCCATTCTCTGGTCTATAAAATAGTTCCTGACCTTGGCTGCACATTAATAATGCTGGGAAGGGAGAGCTATTTGAAAGTCCAAATGCTCAAGTATTACCCCAGACCAAAGGGATCTGAAGCTCAGATGGGTCCCATGGCTGTTCACCTTTTGCTCATGGGAGTGGAATAAAAGGAGATTTCCACAGGGGACATCGGTATTGTCCTCATTTTGCAGGTGAGGAAACTGAGCCATGCAAAGGTTCAGTAACTTGTCCAAAGGACCATAATATATAACAGTCAGGATATGAACCCTGGAAGTCCAGCTCCAGTGCCTATGCTCTTCATTCCTCTGTAAATTCTTACCTAATGAAGGTGTCAAACAGGCCAGTGTTTAATGATTCCTCGGGACTGGTACAGGGGTAGTGTCTGTATCCCATTAATACCTGAAGTCATAAAAAGGGAAACAGAACTTAGTGATGGAATGATGGGCACAAAAACAGCCCTTCTGAAGAGACTTGCTTAGGTATTCGTCTAGGAGAAATGAAAGACATGGACACACAAAGACCTGTATATAAATGTTTACAGCAGCTTTGCCTGTCTGTAACAGCCAAAATGTGTAAACAACCCAATTGCTAGCAACAGGTGACTACATTTTTTTTAATGTGATACATGTTGAACATACCTTATCCAAAGTGCTCAGGTGTTGTGGATTTTAGACTTTTTTATTTTGGAATATTTGGATGCACATGATGATATATCTTAGGGATAAGATCCAAGTCTAACCACAAAATTCATTTACGTTTTACATACACCTTATGCACATAGCCTAAGGATAATTTTGTATATTACTTTCAGCGCAGCTATAGTTGACTATGACCTGTCACATGAGGTCAGGGGAAAATTTTTCTACTTGTAGCATCACATCATCACTAAAAAATGTTTGGGCTTTCAAGCATTTGGAATTTTAGATTTCTGGGCTGAGAGTGCTTAACCTGTACATCCATACAGTAGAAAATGCAAAGAATGCTATGCAAAGAATGAGCTGCTGATATACACAGCATGTGTATATTGCTATATATATTGTATATTGTTATAGTATTATGGAAGTGTAGTGCTGAGCAACCTAACTCGGAACTCTGGTTCTGACTCCGCCTCTGACCACATGCTTTCCTAGAAAAGCCAAAACTCTAGTTTCAGAAAACAAATCACTGACTCCCGAGGGACAGGGGTGGGAGAGGTACATGCAATAGAACCTGAGGGGACTTTTAGGGAAATGAATTTGTTTTATGTTTTAATTGTGTGCAGACATTTGTTAAAAATCATGGAACTGTACACTCAAAAGGTGAAATTTATTATATATAAATTATACCTAATTTTAAAAAGACACTTGACGTCACCTAGTCCCAACCGAGATGTGCTGGGCTCTGAAGCTAGGACTGAGAATCACCCATGTCCTATTCTGTGCTGCTCTCTTCTCTCCTTTTTCCCCTCTCATTTATATCCCTCTTCTTTTTCCACTTTTCTCCTTGAGTTTTCTTTCTTTGCCTCATTCCTCCTAACCTTCTCCCTTTTTTCTTTCTGTCCTTTTTTGCCACCTCCTTTTCCAAGCCCAGCCCTGAGCTCCAAGTGCTTCCAGTACTGCCATTATCAATTAGTGGAAATGTTCAGGCTCCCGGGCAGACTGCTCTGAGTCCATTTCAAAGGGCAGATGCTCTGAAAAACCGGCCAGTGGCCTACAGAGAAGCCTGGCAAGTCCACAGCGGCTCTCATGGGGACCCTACGACTCCTGCCTCCTGGGTACTAACTGTGCATGGGAGGATAGGAAATCTTTAGACTATAGCCTGAAATTGTTCTCCCCATTAATTCAGGTGTGGGGATGGGATGAGCGGTTCCCAACAGGGGAGAACAGAGGTACAGAGACCAGGCAAGCACACGCCTTCACGCTCTAAGAATGCAGCGTGGTGAGCTCTGCCTGTCCAAAATGGTGGGAAGGATAAAGAGAAAGAGGGAGTCCTTCTCCTGGCGTCTAAGACAGGACCCACAACAGATGCATCCAAACTTCGCTGGGTGAGAAGTGAACAGAGAAGTCCAGAGGGAGAAGAGGCAGCAGGGGCAGACACAGAAATGAGACTGGCATGGCTCCCTCTCCTGGGCTGCAGGAGGTCCTGGCAGCCAGGACGTCCATCTGCCATGCCCACCACTGATAGGCTTATAAGAGGGCAAAGGGACAATGATGGGCCAATTGCCCTTACTCAGAGTTATACCAGGAAGCCAGCAGCAGCACCCACCTGCCTGCGAGGGAACCACAGCAGAGTCATATGTCGGTCCTTCTTGGACAAGGAGAGCTAGAAAGTCCTTCAGCCACAAAGAAGGGAAGGCAAGTTCAGCCAAGCACAACCCAGACATGTGGGCCATGGAGGGGTACTGAGGATGCCAATGGCCCTTGTTTATCTTTGAGGACAGGATGCTGGGGAAGCAGAAGGCCCTCTTCAGGTGGGTGAGCTGAAAGTGGCTGGATGTACGATGATTGCTACAGTGACTGCCAGACAACTCCAGAATGACTGCTACTGAACTGATTTAGATGTGAGTTAAATAAAGTCCTCTTCTTTGCCTTCTGTAACACTGGAGACCAGACCCAGGGCCTGGTTTGCTACAAGTGGACAGAATCAATCTTGTAGCACTAGATGCTTTCCCTTTCTCTTCCCCAAGTGAGACAAGAGAAACACCCAACTCTCCAGTTGGCCTGAGCTGGCCAGAGTGGGACAGGGTTTGACCAGTGTCCATCCCACCCTTCCTCTCAGTCCACTTTCCTCCCAAGAACGGATGAGAACAACTTGCTTTAGAGCTTTGCTTGTTATTAAGTTGCTGCTCTTCTCCAGACAGCCCACACAGCAATACAGCAGCAGCGTCCCTTCCTGCTCCCACCACTTCTGACACTGCTCTCAAGAAGGGCTGGAGCACCCTGGCATGGCTGGAATCAATCGGGAAGGGAGACACCTGGGCCCATAGCTGATGTCCCCAACCTCTCCAGACCCAGATGGGTTGTGATGGACACAGTGAGCCTTCCGAGGATTCTTGATTTCAGCCCTGCCATTTTTCCCGGAAATGTGGCATCTGTCACCCCCTCCCTCTCACTAAATCCTCTCCATGACAGCTGCTGCTACCCTAGCCAGGCACCACCTCCTTGGACCAATCACAACCTTTCACTTGAACCAATCAGCTGATCAGAATTTGAGCCAATCGCAGTCCTACCATGGACCAATCACAGACCTGCAGCAGCTGTATAAGTAGCTCTCCCCTTACACTTCTGTTAGTTTGGGAGGGTTCTCTCTGATGTGTTTAAACCTTCTATGCAGATCCTGTTAAAGACTTGCTCTGGTGGTCCTTTAATCTGCTCTTGATTGATTTCTCAGGTAGTGTAGGCTTGAAAGTCGTATAAATCTCCTCAGGATTCTTGTCCTGAGAAGTGTGGACAGAGTGGTCTTCTCTAAACAAAAAGCAATAAATACAAGGTGCTACTACCCTCAAAGAACTCCAGAGACCAGCAGTCAATGAAGACAAGCAATAGACAGCAGCACCCAGCAGAGTTGACCTACAGCGTCTGGCACAAGCCAGCACTGCATAACGGCAGCAGCAGAGACTGGCACCCAGCAGAACAACCTACAATGTCCAGCACAAGCCAATGTGTATAACTGAAAATTGGTGCCAAATAGGCTCTTCTAATTTACCCAGGAAGAAGAATTAACTCTCTAGAAGCTGATATATTTTGCCTACTCAATATCAATCATTTCTAGATTATCCAGAATTTTACTGGCAGGTTTAAAACCCTTTAGCACCAACTAGCCTATTTTGGGCTGAGAGGAACCTGAAATGCTCTATTATTACTAAGAAAATACCACTATATTTACTAGACAAGTCATGGAATAGATCACTGTGCTATATCTCCTGTCATCGGGCTCAGAAGTTCTTTCATGATTAACAAGTCTTAATATCTATTGTATTATTAAAGAACATCAATCAGGATAGGTGGTGAAACTAAATCACTAAAGAAACAACTTCCACATCATTATAATAGATTCAATTTACCAGAAAGATAACAAGGGTTCAAAACATATAAAACAAAAACTGATAGACTGAAGAAAAAGAAAGATCCATGGGCCAGAGATTTAGCTCAGTGGTTCCGGCGCCTGCCTTGCAAATGCAGGGTCCTGAGTTCAATCCCCAGTAACCACATACAATGCTGGACATGGTGACTCATGCCCACCAGCAATCAATACCACATACCACATACCACAGTGCTGGGCGTGGTGACGCACGCCTGTAATCCCAGCACTCAGGAGGCAGAGACAGGAGGATTGCTGAGTTCGAGGCTTGCCTGGACTACATAGTGAGCTCAGGGCCAGCCTGAACTATAATGCGAGACCCTGTCTCAAAAAAAAAAAAAAAGATCCAATCATGGTGATAAATTAGTAACTGACTGATTAAGCATATAAAATTAGTAAAGATGTAAAAGATTTGCACAATACAATTAAGAAGCTTGATCTAATGGAGGTGCATAGAACACTACATCTGACAACTGTAGAATCAATACAATACAATGAAAATAGACCATATACTGAACTTTATCACAAGCCTCCATGAATTTAAGAAGTTGGGCCTCATGTACATATTTGCTAACAATGATACAACTAAGTTAGAAATCAATAGCAGAAAGGTAAAAACAAATACCTCGAGTTTTGAAAATTAAGGGATACAACTATAAATAATTTCTAAGAATAATTCAGAGTGGAAATAATAAAATATTCAGAATCAAATTTTATAAAACACCATATATCTAAAATATGTTGAGGGGAAGGAATAAATATGATTTGGAAAAAAAAATATGTGAGACCAGGCATGGTGGCTCATGCTTATAATCCCAGCACTCGGGAGGCAGAGACAGGAGGATTGCTGAGTTCGAGGCTTGCCTGGACTACATAGTGAGCTCAGGGCCAGCCTGAACTACAAAGTGAGACCCTGTCTCAAAAAAAAAATGTGAAGAATAAGAACAGAAATGTATAGCTTATAGTGCTCATAATAGGATAAAATGCCTGAATTTTAAAAAGCCAAATATCCAGCTTAAGAAATTGAGAACAATACCTTACATGTAAGTAAATAATAATAAGTAAATGTTAGTGAAGTAGAAAAAATAAAATTTCATCAAGACAGCAATTGGTTCTTTAAAAGACTAGAAACTAACAAAATTCTGAAGGACAACAAAAACATACAAAAGTCCCAGAGTTACTACAAATTAAAAGGGGACATCACCACAGAGTCATGACACTTGAAAATATACAAGCATATTATAAATAACTTTATGGTAAAAATTTGAAAACACAAATACCATGGGAAAATTCTTGGGGACATCTAACTTACCAAAATGGAGTCAAGAAAAAAACGAGCTCTAGAAAGTCTTTGTAGAATGGGAAATTTCCAAAGGAAATTTGGTGTGGGGATGTAAAGTAATGTGGGGAAGGAATAAATATGATTCTGAAAGAGAATAAAAGAGCATATATATAGGGGGTGGGGAGGTGTGGGTGGGCAGGGATATGGGTAAAAATGAGAATTGACTGTCATCTATTGGTACAAATTCCCCCAATGTTATGTGTGATTGTGAGATGTATATAAATTGTACCAATAAAGAATTTAATTTTAAAAAAAAGAAAAAAATTGGAACCTGAGAACCCATTAATTACTGAGGAAGTTGAATCAAAGGTTGAAAAACTTCAGAAAAGGAAGAATTGTAGCTGTACATAAACTCTTCTTGAGAAGGAGCCATTTTAGCCTCCTTTACAGGTCTAACATAACATAAATCCAACACAAAAACTCTACAAGGACAGTTTGAGTAGTAAAAAATTGTGGACCAAAATGCTCAGGAATGTAGATATAAAATTTCTAAACAAAATATTACCAAAACAAACCTACCTATGTCTAAAAACTAATATATTATGACCAAGTCAAGTATAATTCTGAGATATTTGACTAGCTTAACACTGAAAAGTTTTAACAAATTAAAGGAATGCTGGGAATGTAGTTCAGAGGCACTCCACTTGCCTGCCAAGTGCAAGGTCCTGAGTTTGATCCCCAGCACCACAAAAATCAAACAACAACAACAACAAAAGAGACACTGCAGATCAAAGAAAGAAAAAAATCATTTAAATCTTCTCAATAAATGTAGAGAACATCTTATATAAAGTTTAATTTATAATGCCAAAATTAAAAACTCTGCACACTACAGAAAGGTAGGTCTTTATGTTAATGAAGGATATCAAATCCATAGAGAACATTATTCTTAGAGAACTTAAAAGTCAAAAACTAAAATTTTTAGATACAAAACTCAAACGATCCTTTAGGATGTCCTTAAAAAGACAAAAAATGTTCATAGATATAGTAGAGATAATAAATTTTTGTTATTTTAAATTGAAAATCTCTGGCACTGTAAAATACTAAAAAAGCCATTGAAAAATATTACAAATTAAGAGAAGATATGTGAGCACTGAGCAGTGGTCTTCAGCATAAAACTACAAACAGGAAAAATCTAAACTGCCAAATTATAGGCAAAAGAAATGAGAGGCTGTGTGTATACATAAAGAAAATCTAAAAAGCCAAGAACATATGAAGAAATTTGGAAACGTTTAGTAGTTAAATGTACAGAAGTTAAAACCGGATAAGATACTGTCACACAAGATCTTACAAATATAAAATATTAACAAGAATATATATGGAGCAACAGAAACAATTCTACATGGCAGCTGGATGTAGAATTGATTCAACACATTAGAAATTCATTTTTTATTGAGGTGAAATTTACATAACCCAGAGGAAATTAATTTTAACTATTCATGGCATTGAAAATGCTCTCAGCCTGTGACCAGTAATTCTACTTCCATGTATATTCCCTAAACAAACTTATATACATGCTCAGCAGGGAACTGGGGCAAAAATATTTATAGTAGCTCTTTATAACAACTAAAAAACTGTGAAAATAAGTGATCATTAATAATAGGTAGATATACTACAATATATCTGAATAATACTTATTCATTGAGATATTGTGGCTCAGCAAAATGAAAAAATATTGAGCCATAAGAATCTCAACAATGGAGCCAGAGATTTAGCTCAGAGGTTCTGGCACCTGGCTGGCAAGTGCAAATCCCCTGGTTCAATCCCGGTAACCACATACAACAATACCAGGCATAGTGACTCACGCCCACCAGCAATCAGTACCACCACATATCATGGTGCCAGGCGTAGTGGCTCACACCTGTCATCCCAGAACTTGGGAGGCAGAGGCAGGAGGATTGCGGAGTTCAAGGCTTGCCTGGGCTACATAGTAAGTTCAGCCTGAACTGCAAAGCCAGACCCTGTCTAAAAAACAAACAAACAAACAAAAAACTCAACAATGTAAAAGAGTAGAGTGAACCATGTAATAACCATTTGGTACCCATGACACAATAAGCCTTCTGTGACAGGTAAAATGCCCTTAGGAAAGAGGGGAGGACCTGAAAATGTACCTTGGGAACACTTTAGAAGGATTGGTCAGGGGCAGTTTCCTAAGTGATATCAGATACTCAGTCATTTGTCAACCTACGCAACTTATAACCATACTGTGCTCAGGCTGAATATGAGTCCAAGAATGACAGAAAACAGATATAATTCCACCTATGTGAAGTCACACATACGCACACACAGTTAAACAAGATATTGCTTAGGGACACAAAATAAAGGAGTAAAACAGTAAAGAAAAGTATAGAGAAGAGACATCAACGTCTGGAAAATAGGGGTGATGGGGATGGGCTAGGCAGCAGTACCTGGGGCTTTCAAATATGAGTGACATCCTTTCTCTCAAGTTGACGGGGACATACATGAGTGTTAGTAATATTATTCTTCAGACCTTTCTATACAGTTTATAAGTGCACGTGCTCACACATTTTACACTTTGTTGTATCTAGTGGCTATTTCATTAAAATCATTTTAAAAGACAGTCAGAGCAAAAAGTTTAACAAGAAACTTTCAAATCCAGCTGCTGGCGCCTGTCCAATCTTCTCTAATTTCCAGGCAAAGATGATCTCCTCAATTGTACGTGGTGGTGCCCTTAAACCTCCTTAAAATCCTAAGTCTCCCTACATCACTTCAAGCACATTCATGCAAGAATAAGGTACAGCAAAGCCCAGAGCTTCCAGAGTGCATTCGTTCTGGCTCCTTCATTTGCCATAGTCACAATCATGGTGTCTGTCTGTCTGTCTGCCTCTCTCTCTCTCTCTCTCTCTGCTCTAAGATCTTCAGCACATGCTTCCTCAGTGCATCAAGTGTGCACTGACGGTATGGGAGGGGAGAAAGCTTAGGCAATTGCAGGCATGTGAACTTTTTATCAACCCCGCAGGCAACTGGCATTCACAGCTTCAGCCCTCACTTTTTATTCCTGCGTAACCTCTAATAGCTAGGCCGTGGCAATTCACCTTTTTTCTGAAGCACAAGAGTGAACTGTGTGCTGCAAAGCTGCAGTGCAAGAGGGAGTCCCTGGGCCAGAGAGGGAGCCTTCTCCGAGGTCCAGCGCCCCCATCCCATTCTGCCACTGCGGACACAGAAACTCTCCGCAGGTGAGAAAAGCTTTACTTCTTTGAGTGCAAGTTGAAAAGACAAGTAACTGGCGGCCTGTGGATCATCCTGGAAGTCTCTCCTCTGTGGACTAAAGCAGGTGCAGAAGGAAGTCAAGAGCCTATGCAAATATTTCTGTATTGGCAAAGCGAGGACTGGCCAAGGGCTGGAGATACAGCCACTGCGAATGCCAAGGGTCTGTTGTAGTGAATCTTGACCGAGGAAGTTTTCCGAATTCTCCTTCTATTAAATCGCTTTATCAGTGCTTCTCTGATTTTAAGAGGGGTTCATTGTCTCCTGTCAAGTCTGGGAGTCCAACAAATGCCTAAACAGACTAACATTCTTGACATAAATTTAGTAAAGTATGTTATTATGTATCTGTAACGTTCCTTTTACTTTTTCCATCTCTTTCTATTATTTGTATTTCTTCAGATCTCAGGTAAGCATAGATGGCTGCTTTTCCTAAATGAACTTTCATTCCCGAGTCCATGGATACCCAGAGGGACCCCAAGATTCTCAGAGGGAACCTGTGCTTCTCCCAGCCCTGCTTTTCCAGTCTGGGGGCATCCTCAGGCCACCTGAACCTCTCAGTGTAAAGCTCCACCCCTCTCATTTTCCACCTGCATCCCAGCCCCGCCTGGAACTGGCTAATCTTGATACAGAGGGGAGGAGTCCCCCCACTCTGACTCATGGGCCCCACAGGCACCATCACTGGCAGCGCTGCCCTCGTGGGCCTGCTCCCGACCCGGACCCGCCCAACAGAGCATCCCTCGCTTACTTCCCGCCGCCAACCCCCATCCTGTGCCCTCCAAAGCCCGTGGTGTTTCAAGTTCTCTTTTTTTCCAGTTCATTACAATAGTTTCCCTTTTCTTATATACACAGAATATTTATACAGTTCGGAGCATTTCTGATTACATTCAATGATCTGATATTGACTCTTTCTTTTAGCAAGTTTAAGAATTTCTTCAAAGAAGTTATTAAAATAATAAACTGATGGGTATCTAGAAACAGCAATAGTTTTCCCTCACTTTTAGTGGTTTTCACATTTTCTATATATGTATTACATTTTAAAATCCTCTCTAAAAAAGTGTCAGCAGCATGCATTTTCCTCTACTTTTGTTTTTTCCTGTTGCCTTTGTTTTGGAGCAAACCTTAACAACAAACTGACTTTGGGTCCAGCCAAGCACGGCATTGTTCAAGTCAGTCAGTCAAACGGCCTTCCAGTTTTGAGCACAATGTTTGAACTGAGTAAACACCACCGCTATGCATGGGGTGTGGCCATAACATCTTGAACTCGTTTTTTTCAGCAGGAGCAGCACACTGGTAGTGGTAAATCCACATTCCCTACACAGACGGCAAGAAACAGATGGCCCCAGGGAACACCTCTTTTTCTATCACCAGCCCTCTTCCAACTGTAGCAGAAAGTGTCTAGGGTGGGAGGGGTCTCAGTGTGTCTTTTGCACACAAGACTGAGCGAGGTTTGAATGTTATCTCCTTGTATGTTCTCAGTAGCATCAAATATTAAAACATAACTACTACTAATAATGGCATAAAAGTTCCCTGTTAAATTTCAACAAAAGATCATTAAGTTCTCAACTAATTCCAAAAACAAAGCTTTCTAGCCATAATATAATTTCATCATCAAGCCCGTGGCTGTCCCGAAACCTCAGGAGGTTCCGTTATCCTATATAACTGCACTAAACATCATCCTGAAAATCCACCTGAGTTACATTTTAAATCCTTATGCCTTCTTAAACTGGACACACAAAATACCATGTATATTATTTGTTCTTGTCATATTTGAGTCATTCTGGTCATTGGCTACAAAACAGAGACCTGAAGACCCAACAAAATATATAAAATTGTTTGAATTGTTTACATTACTCATATTAGTCTCTGAATTCCACGTTTTGCTTTTTTTTTTTTTTTTTTTTTTTGAGACAGGGTCTCGCTTTGTAGTTCAGGCTGGCTCTGAGCTCACTACGTAGCCTAGGCAAGCTTTGAACTCAGCAATTCTCCTGACTCTGCCTCCCGAGTGCTGGGATTATAGGCGTGAGCCACCACGCCCGGCGTTTTGAATTCTTGTAACTTTTACTTTTTAGTGTTGATTAACTATTATTAACTATTATTTCATACTTTTGACTAAAGAGCTTTAATAACTCCTGTGTCATTGTCAGTCTCTTCCAGTTTGCTAAGTGCACAGGACAAATAATAATCCAGCCTCTTAGAGCTTTAAATAAATGCAGAGTCCTGAGAGAGGGTCTGAAGTTTCCTCCCATGGTCAAAATGCATGAACTGTAGATCATGGATTTGTGAGATCTGTCTTGGTTTCCTATTCGTTAATGTGAGTTCCACTGGCTACAGAGCACATTACTTTTTAGCCTATCTTATTTTCTTTTCAAAACTTCTCAGTGAACTTGAGAAGGCTATGATGGTGCTACTGATTTTATGGATGAAGAACACCATCGGTCAAAGGCTTTAGCCGAGTCTGGCCCCAGAGGCCAGTGCTGCCTGTTCATATAACCAGCACTTCCTCCCCTGCCCACCCGGGACAGCTGGAGATCTGCCGATATGCTCAGACTCCTCAGCAAAGAGAGAGAAGACCAGCCTGTCAGGGCCTCCTTGACAGGAAGCACTGAGCACAGAAAAGAACTTGAAAGACACTAGGGAACTCACTGAGCAGGAAGTTAAAAAAAAAAAAAAAAGTTAAAAGCTATCCAGTTGTCACACAGCTTTCTTAACATTATCTCCCATCGAGTCGGGTCCTGGAATCTGCCAGGGCTTCAGACTAAAGGCATCTCCTTCTTGCCTGTACCTTTCACACAGTAAACGCCTCTGTGGCTCACTTGGCGAGGGCCCAAGGGCAACAGACACTTTGAGGAGGGTGGCCACCACTGAAACAGGACGAGCAGGGACCACAGGACAGTGCAGGTTGAGCGCATCTTGATCAGCTATTCCAGAGCACACATTAGTAGTTGACTCTTAATTAGTGGTTGATCGCCAGAGGACTGAAGGCAAAACAGGCCATCTTACGCTTCCAGGGCCAGACTGTGCCACCAGATAAGAAAATCTGTTCAGTGGAGGCACTAAGCGGTGTGACATGAAGGCCTGTGTCAACATTTCTGTGTCTTAGGTGTCTTGACAAACAGATAGAATGGGGAGGAAGAAAAGAGCCAAGTCACAGGCACAGGCCCCTCCTCCCTACAGGTATTGCAGTGGGTCAACTGTTCTATCCTACAGAAACCCCTCCTGACATTTCATGCATAACAAGAACTTTTCAGCTTTAAGGAACAGCTGTCACAAAGCTCAGCCAACATCTGAGGTCCACTCTTTGGCCCTACAAGCCAGCCCCATGCAACAGGGACACCCCCCCCCCCCAACCGAACACACACACATACCCACATAGAGGGACAGGGAGCAGCTAACCTCTAAGTGCCCACCCTGGATTCAGGGCTGATTACCGCACTGCGTTAGGATCCTGGGCACCCTGTAACAGTGAGTCCAACCTTCCCAGGAACCAAGAGGGGAGAAATGACCAACTGAAGGTTCAGACCAGCATTGGGTGGTGGAAAGACATTGGGGGGAGTAGGGGGGGGTCTCAGATCACCATCGACCCAAAAAGCCAATGCTGTAGGACACACATTACCTACATCCTGTGTTCTTCACACTGGAATGATTCAAACGATCCCTCCTTATCCCCACATGCTCCCTGGCCCATCAGCCATAATTACATAAATACACCATCAACAAGGTAGCCCCTAACTTCTCCGGCCAGGGGAGGGCAAGGAAATGGCTGATGACTGGGGAGCCGGTGGGGCCCAGGGTCTGATCATTAGCGGGGGTTACATAATCATCCCAACACAGCAGAACATTTCCATGGAGATCAGTTCAGCAAGGGCTTCATTCCCCACCTTTCCTTGCCCTCCCCACCTGCCCAACACCAGAAAGCACCAGGATTAATAAAACCCAAGCTGAGCGGCACCTGTCTGCCGCCCTTAGAATACCGAGAGCTGCCAGAGCTTCAGGGCACACAGTGAAAAGACGGCCACGGTGCTGCTGGCCCAGCACCAGCCCCACAGAGCCTCTTCCCGCAGCCACCACCGCGAAGGTCAAGGGCAGGCCCAGCCACAGGAGCAGTCCTGACTGGCAGCATTAACCGAAGCCACCGCCGTAAGGAAACCAACGCCTCTGCACCACCACTCCGGTCCAGGCTGTTAGGGTTCGTGAGTCCACTGGGCAGCCGGACAGCCCCATCACGGACCACGGAGCACCTTCAGGGTCTCCACTGCACACGACGGCAAAATGAGGGGCATAACTTGAAGGGTGCGCCTGCTTTACTAGCGGGAGGACATGACTGCCCAGCAGAACAGGAGAGTGTACTTGGTTTGGTGCGGTGAGGTCTGAGGGGAGGGAAAGTGTGATTTCGCTTAAGAAACGTTTTCAGGGGGCCGTGGCTAAGAAGAGAGGGACAACTCTCCCTCCTGTCTTGGGTCCAGCGCCCTACGAATCTCATCTCAAGCAGACAACCGAGAGGGCTCCAGTCTGAGCCGTCCCAGGCACACAGGTGAGGGCAGCAGGGGAAGAGGCAAAGCCTTCCGGGAGCTGGCCTCGGGGAGCTGGGCTCTAGAGCCGGCAGGAGCGGGCGCAGGAGCGCGGCGCGCACAGGGTTACAGCGGCCGCGGCGGCGCCTGGCGCGCGGGGGTCACCGGAGGCTCGGCCGCTCCCCGGCTTCAGCTCCGCGGCGGCAGCGCGCTCAGCCCACCCGGCCGCCCCTGCGCCACTCGGCTGGCCCGACACTTGGCCTAAGAAAGGCAGCGACAACAAGGAATCCGGGCTTGTTAAGGCACTTCCCCGTGGCGGCCGCAGCGAAAACACGATCAGTAAAATAAAGCACAAGGAATTCATCCGCCGAATACAAACCCAAAGTCCCCTACCTTCGGCCTTGGGGTGGTAAACTGGTCCTGTGTTTTCTGACCCACGGATCCAGCCCCTTCTTCATGAGTTATTCCGGCCAGTCAGGATTTTGTGCATTTTGTTCATGAACACCTGTTTCAAGTAAGGGGTAAAGACCTTATTGAACGAATTGTCCTTAAAAAATAGCCTCTGCATACGTCTGTCCATCCAGGCGTGCATGCGTGTTTGTACACACACATATGCACACGGAACAGCCATGTACACGGGAACACCAAACTAGGCAGCGGGATAATGGGAGAGTCGGCTGGCTGTGAGCATGCTCGCTCCGGGAACAGATCCACCCTCTGTTATTCCTCTGAATAAATATAAATCACCATCAGAAACCCAAACAGAAGCATCCCTCTTGAATTCCTGCTGCTGGAAAACACGGAATAAATTCAGCCCTCAGACACAGACGCTAATCAGCAGCTGTTTTCTGAACCTCAAGCCATCCCCATGCCTCTTGTCTTCTCCACTAGGAGTCCAGATCTTTTTTGAAAGGGGTTTTAACCTTTTAAAGATACAGTACACCAATTATCACTTTGGAATTGTTATCACACTTAGAACAGGAAGCTAGTCCTATGCCTATGGCCGTGCAGGGCAGGCTTGCATGCAGTGCATATTATTTCATTTGCTGATGCCCTTTACAACTATATATTATATATATATAGTATATATTACAGATAAATGGAGAGGAAATATGCAAATATAAGGTACAACTCTAGACATACGTAGGACTACTCAGTGACAAATTAACATGTTATATAAACACCATGACCCTTCTCTTCTGAACGCTCGTGCGCACTGGGTCAGATGATCAGGAGACTTGTCAACCGCGCCGGTCCCTTACTGTTTATAAAAGGCCAGGAAGCTCACAGTAGGTGCTTCAGGCAACAGGACCTCTGCCACCCCCACCCCAGCTCTCAACAGGCCACTCCTTGCCAAGTGCTCACATTGGAGGGGTCGTATCTTCAGCCCGAAGGACTGTTCCCACCTTGTCGTGAGATCTAAAATCACATCTATTCCAACACGTATTTTTTTTCAAACCAGAATCAGGAATCCAAATTCACCTGAAACTCAGAATCTTGAAGATTTACGTTGAGGCCTTTTCGCAGGATTTTGTTAATGAAGTACTTTTTCGATTTTAATCTCTTTTTAAGGTCTAGATTGAGCTTAGAATGGTGGTAGGAAAACAGAGTGGAGAAATAAACCACCCCCAGACGGAAAAAAACAAGATCCACCAAGTACTTCAGCCACCCAGATGGTGTTTATTCTAGTTTTGTTTTAGCTTCGAAAGAGGTAGCTCTTCAGAGAAACAAAACTCTTAGCCTGACTCGTGTTTGAAAGAGAGACAAATACCTTTTTCAGTTTCTTCTTCATTCACCCCTCCCCCAGGACCCCAGAGCTTTGGAACGGCTCGCCTGGCCCCCGGCTCACCGTCACCAGGTACCTACACCACGGGGGGGGGGGGTAGCTATTGTTGGCGTCCATTCCCTCCTGCCTAGTCCTGTCGGGAACCACTGAGACCTGCACTGTCACGCTCTCGCCTGGTCTCAAGTGTTGCCTGTGCCTCTCCCTCTCTCTTCTACCCCCCCTCTGGTCCCTCCCCCCTTCTGGGGCTCTTTAGCAAAAAAAAAATTATCATATTTCATGTGTCATCACCTAGCTAGCTGAGCCTGTCACTGATTGGCTAGGCACTGGCAGCCGGAAGTGTCACCAGCCACACAGCATGGAGCTGGCTGTCTCTTGGCCACCACAGATCTGAGCCCAGGAGGCTCAATGACAAGCCTAAGACCTACCACAGGGAGCCTGTCATTCTCCAGACCTCTCTGCCGCCTGGCACTGGGGGAGGGGACAGCTGGGGGAGGAGGGAGGGCCTGTGACCACACTAAGGACAGGAGCAGGGTGTTAATTAGGAAGTTAGGGAGGAAAGATGTCTCCACTTGGGTTGAAAGAGCCGGACAAAGTGCTTCTGACAAGAATATACTCTCTTCATAGTAAAAAAAAAAAAAAAAAAAAAAAAAAGATCCAGAAGGCTGAGTGAAAATATGATTTCATACCCATGGGAGTTTATCTGCTGCTGTTTACTCCCTATCTAACACCAAGGCACCAAGGTAGAATCATGACATCTCAAGGGTGTTAGGAAGTCCAGAAGGTGGTGCCAGTCCATGCTCACATCCTTAAAGAGAACAGCTTTTAACCCACCAGGAAAAGAGCCATCCTAATCTGGGCTGGCAAAGCATTATGGACCCCACAACTTCTTGATTTTTCTTCAGTCCTGGAGATTGAACCCAGGGCCTAGCACATGCTAGGCAAGCACTCTACCACAGAACTATATCCCCAACCCTTTCTCTGTTTTTATTATTTTATTGGTACATTAGATATACATATCACAATTACACTCCACATTGAGAATTTATCCAGTATATGACACAACTTAATTCTCATTTTTCCCCTTCCCCGCCCCTATATATACAAGCTTTGTTTCTTTTTTTTTTTTTTTTCTTTTTCTTACCATTCTCTATTTTTATTTTAAAACAGTACCTCAGTAAGTTGCTCTGCTTGGCCTGGAACTTGGAATCCTCCTAACTCAGCTGAGATTGCAAATGTGTACCACCATGCTTGGCATTAAATGGTCTTTGTAATGACCCACAGGGATCACTTGCTTCTGCCTTGTGTAGAACAGGCTTGATGGGGCTGGGCATTTAGGCCTCACTTCATTCTGTTCTTCTGGCTAAACTCCTTTTGTATAAAAGCTGTTTCTCAAGCCTTTCATCATGTTTAATATCTAAAGAGGATTCTCCCAGGTTAGAGGAGCCTAGAAGGTCATCTGCTCCGGTCCTATAGTTCATGCTTCAGCACCCTTCCCTTGTCCCTTAGCAGGGTTTGGTTTGGGGAAAGTGGTAAACTAGTATCTTATATTTACAGTCTTTCAACCCCCCCAAACATTTACATGACCAAGACATTAGGGACCATGAAGAGAAGCAAGAGAAGACCACTCCCTTCCGCTGAAGGAAGATTTTAGGCTCAGTGGACTGGGCAGCAGGACTACCAAAGCAATACTCATTCCAGATGCCAATTGCTACTCCAGGAACAAAGACAAATAACCACAGCGTGCTCGTAGGGAGAAAAGAACCTGGCTGCCTTAAAGGAAATTAAATCAGAGTGACCTCCTATTTCTCATCTGCAATGCTCTGCTCAGACACTGGCACACTCTCTGTAGAATACTAAGGAAATAGTATTGTAACCCAAGAATTTCACCAGCTGCCAAACAACATCCCCTGTGCATAAATATAAAATAAAGGTGTACTAAAGCCTATAAATCATATCATTCAAATGCCCTTTATTTTAAGAAATTAAAGACGATTCAAAGAGCTCTCTAGGCAAGGGAAAAAGGAAGACAGAATAACAAATTCAAGAAAAGATGTGCGATATAAGAACATTTAATGAGCAATAAAGCCAGTGAAATATAGACTGAAATATACAACTGAATTGTTGGTATAAATCTTAATATAATCGTGAAAAGTTTTGAAACATAAGATTAAAGTGATTTAAATAGATGGTAGTCTTCCCCTTATCTATAATTTCATTTTCTACCATTTCAGTTATCCACAGTCAACACAAAAAAAGAAAAATGAGTACAGTGAAGTAACAGATTTCAAAAGAGAGACATAATTTTTATCACAGTGTTTTGGTACAATGGGCCTTTTCAGTTATTAGTTACTGTTGTTAGTCTTGCACTGTGTCTAACTTACAAATCAAACATTATGGCAGATTTGTATGTGTAGGAAAAATGTAGTCAGAGTCATTTGTGATTTCAGGCATCCTCTGGGGACCTTGGAACGTATTCCCCGTGGAGAAGAAGGTACTGCTATATACCTCCATCTATCCGTCTGTATTCTGCATCTATCAGTCTGTCAAATACCTATGTCTGAATTTAATTTCCACATGATTTCAAAAAGAATATTAGAAAATCTCAATGGAGACAGGCAAGAAAAAAAAAAGAGACAGGATGAGCAGGCCTTCATGGCATTATCTACTCTTCCTCCCAAGACACAATAAAAAGATAGTAAGGAGTTTTTTCAGGTTGAAATACTCAATGACAAAGAAAACAGCAGAAGAGTCATTAGCCAAGAATATTGGGAATAAAGAATAGAAATGGACTTAATTCATCAGCTAGAAAGATACATTTTAATGCTATTGTAAATAAAACAGCATAGCATACTGCAGAAGCCTATAAAATGAACAGCTGGCAGTAAACAAATTAAAAAAAAAACAATTTGGCTACAGTGTGTTATATGAAGGTAATTATTATTCAAAAGTAGTGTGGATACCTATTTGAAATAACTATTTACCTCTAAGTCATACATTATTTACCATCTGTTCTTTTTTCAGGAAAAGATACTGCAAAGGACAGACATTAAGACTGATGAGTAAATCTTAGAATGTAATACAATTTTTCTCTAATAATGGACAGAAAAATCTATCACTGCAGAAATACCATGGTAATAGGTTAAATAATGACACTCCAGAGATGGGGAGATCCTGACACTTGGAAATGGAATATTATCTTACATGGCAAAAGATGTAATCAAGTTAATGATCTTGAGATGAGGAGATTATTCTAAATAAGCTGCAGGGAATCTAAGCGTACATGCAAGAATCATGAGAAGAGAGAGCAACGGGGGGGGGGGAGCTGCAGAAGACACGTGACCACAGAGGCCAGGGCTGGAGTGATGCAGCCGCGAGCCAGGAAATGCCGACAGCCACCAGCAGCTAGAAGAGACAAGGAAAGAACTCTCCCCCAGAGCTTCCAGAGCAAGCCTGGCCCCGACGACTCCTTCCTGTCGGCCCAGTGGAACTGACCTCAGAGTTCTGGCCTCTGGAACTGGAAGCAGATAAATACTGCCTGTTGTTTGAAGACACCAAGTTTATGGTGTTCGTTACAGGAGCCACAGAAAGGAAAACAGGCCGGATGAGAAACATAGTGTTTCTTAGGGATTGGAATAATTATTATTAACAGAAACAGTACTTAATTATGTGCTTGGCCCAGTTAGACTATTCACATCTTACCTCATTTCATTCACTCGGAAGGAGGCGGTAGAGAGTTGGCACTCTTATGGCTCCACTGCTGGGTAACAGGTATTGCTGGTCAAGCTACGGAGTCTACCGCTGCTCTTTCTCTGTCAAACAGAGAGGGGATCAGTGCCTACCTGATGGACCGGTGGAGAATACAGGGACATGTCTGTGGAATGTGCTTGGCAATAAGAGTCACGAATGCTAAGTACTAAAGAGCAAGTCCTTCCTCATACAGCACTGCAGCCCACCTCTCAGAGCTTCCTCCCACCCGTGCCTTCCTCTGGGTGTGTACCCAAGCGTCTCTCCTATGCACCAGGGCGCCCTTCAGACATCTGAAGACACCGACCTGTCGTCAGCAGCCTAAGCTTCTCTGGGCCCAAATGCCATCGGTCATTCCTCTTAGGAATCCTTAGTAACAGTCTCTTCGCCACCTTCTCACCACCCTTGAACACATTCTTCTGCACCGTAAGTCTCATCACTATTCTTGCTCTAGAGCAAAGGCCCACAGATGACAGCTTTCGGTGCAGCATAATTTTTACAGCCCATGAGTCAAGGACAGATTACACATTTTTGAAAAGTCATTTAAAAAAGAAAAAGAATTGTGACAGAGACCATATGTGGCCTGTTGAGTCTAAAATGTTTACTCTTACTTTTTTCAGAAAAAGCCTGCCAACTTATACTTCTATTAGTACTACAGTACACAATATTGCTCAAGACTTTTTGGCAACCAAATTGCTCTATTATACACAATTATTTAACTATAAGGTGACTAATGGTTCCATCAGCATCTTTTCTCCCCCTCATTCTTACTTAATAATAATTTACTAGCTAGCAACATGGCTGGGTACCCATGTGAACAAAAACTAGAAGAGTGTGGTCAGGAGATTTGCCTCTATCTTCAGATGAAACAAGATGTGAAACGTGTTAGTTTCCCTGTCAGTATCTAGAAGGGAAGGATCACACTCTCCTCTGTCTCCCTCTCCCATTAGTTGGAGTGTGACCTAAGTGGTAAGGAGGGTGGGAGGACTGAGCAACGAGACAGAAGGAGCCTGGGTCCTGGTGCAGCCATTACTCCCTGTATTCCTTAGCCTAAATCAGCTGTGATAAGGAAATAAGTTTTTAGCTTATTTAAGCCATTGTTTTTTAAATTTTTGTGACAACACTTGAACCTGTGTCCTGAGAAAGTGGAGCCATCACTTTCAAGCCACATACTTTCCTGACCTGTATTCACATAGCTAATTTCCTGGACTCTATGACAAGACCTTATGTCTAACCCTGTTACATATCACATTGTTACAATCAATCCATCATTTGCCCTTGCTATTTGAGACTTAATTCTGCCACCCAGTGTAGTTTCTATCTTTTCTGATTTTCTATCATTGTTCAAAAGGCACTAAAATTGTTACCCTCAAATTAGATATAGAACTCATCAAAATACCTGGTCAGTATGATAGAACCATGCAACAGAGAAGCCTAGTGTCATTTTGGGGCCAAGGAAATAACAGATCAAACCAAGGTCCAAATAAGGAGAAGAAACAAGAGGAAAGAAAGAGGAGATGAAGGAAGAGGAGAACTTACTATGTTCAGGTCACTGCGCTAGGTACTTCCCCTTTATTATCTCACTTTATTAAATATTTTGTTCATTTGCTTTTAAAAAAATTAGGCAGGGCAAACATGCATCACTCTTTACTTCTGCTTACTTCAAAGTAATGTGTGATGTAAAGTCACACATACACTCACACACTGTTCTAAACTTCTCCTGTATTTCCCATATATGTAAGAACACAGCACATCCACCAGGGACCTCAGCTCTGACAGCCAGTGATGAATGTCATAGGAGACACACTCACTCTCCAGCAAGAGGGATTTCTTGGTGTGTGTGTGTGTGTGTGTGTGTGTGTGTGTGTGTGTGTGTGTGATTTCAAAAAACCCTGATCCTGTTTGGAATTTGTGCCTTAAGTGAGGTAGTCATGAATATAAGAATTTTTTTAGGAAAGAAGAAATATGAAGAGAAATTGCATAAATTAATGTTTTTGTAGTCTGTGCATCCTGCTTGAGATTGCATATCAAAAACCCTTTGGAGCTTTGGAAAAGACATGGATGCTGTCAAGACTCTACAGGAGGGTCTTAGCATGTACACATGGCTAAAGCTGCGCTGGTGATCGGGTTATCCTGGTGAAGAAGTAGTGCACATGTCAGCTTTAAAAAGTCACAGCCCTGTGACATTTACCAGGTCCAGATACCAACCGAATAAATGTGATGTAGATGCTCCAACAGATGAACGTGTCTAAAGCTTACGAGAGGCACCTGACTCATTTTCCCTTCCCAGCCCTCCTCCTCACTTCCCTTTGCTCTGCCTTTCACACGAATGGACTGGGACAGTTCCATCCAGTGTCTTCCCTGGCTGCCTAGCAGTGTCCTCTGAGGCTATAAAAACACCATTCTCTATTCCAGTGTGAGTGCGGCCAGCCAAATAGGCAGTGTGGCGCCCTGCCTCACCGCCCTCACTTCAGACAATACTGTTGCCATTTTAAAGAAGGGACGGCACACCCTGGAGTGGCTGGAATGTGGGCACCTTACTTGTACACCCGATGGGCACAGCAAACTATCAGCCCAGCCCCACCTTGCAACACCACTCCCAGCCTCTCCTCAGTTAGTCCTGGAGGACAAACTCCTGTTACCGACCCACCCTGTGCTTCAGCACAGGCCCCGCTAAAATAAACACTCATTTGATGCTCTTGTAAATCTCTTCATGATTTAGCTCTCAGGTGGCGTCGGGTCCAAAAGTCCTATAAATTCATTTGAGTATTTTTATCTTGAATATTGTAAACAGAGAGATTGCTTTAAAAAGAAAAACAGCTATCAACACTGAAGAAGTTAAGAGACCAACAGTCATTGAAGATCAGCAACAGAGATCAGCACCCGGTAGAGTTGGCCTATGGTGTCTGGCGTAATCTGGCACAGATGGCAACAGCCAGTGACAGCACTGACCATCGCTGGCTATGTCCACATGAATATCTGGCCGTACCCGGTGACATCAGAATCGCCAGCAGAGCTGCACTGCTAATCTGTGATTTTCATCTGAATCAAGCATAAGAACCCCAGGTTGATTGGCAGTATACATGGGTTTGATCCACAAGAAGCAAAACATGAACAAAACTGTCTGAACTCAGAAGAAGAAAAGAAGTTGAAGGGCACAGAAGGTTAGAGGTAGAGGTTTGATCAGCTCTCAACTCCTGCTGCTGCTCCTTCTTGGTGAGAACTGTGATGAGCTCCGGTTTGGGAATTAGACGAGCCTGAAGTTGGTAAGAATTCCTCGGTAAGAAAGTGACTGGTGAAGTTTCTCCAGTGCCAGAAGCTGCTGGAGCAAGAGGAGAGTGGTGCAGCAAAGTAGTGACTTTGACAGATCCGGTGAGATGGCATTTTGGGTGGCCTGTGACCACCATGCCATGGCCCAGTGGGGGCTCTTAGGATCCATCCTCTGCTGCACTGAGATAGGCCACTTGGTTCCTGGTCCGTCTGCATTTCCGGGCTAAGCAGACTGTGTATGTGTGTTAGAGTTGATGGAGTTCTCTTGTGGCAACCACAGCCCACCCAAAAATGCTGCAGAGACAAACACTGGAATAAAATAAGGGCAAATCCCAGGCCACAGCTCCAAAGAGGAATTTAAAGAACTACTGGAACAGGATTAGAAATTTTGGTCAAACTTGGAAAAAAAATCTATGACTAGAAAAGATCATGAGTAAACACCACAAATAATATGTAATTTATTAGATTCTGCCAGGGTCAAAATCTCACATGCATTTAGAAGCCAATAACCTGTGTAGGTAAAGCAGCCTGGTGAAAGGGAAAAGCAACTGGAGTAATCACATCTCTGTATATATCTAATTTTTTTAAAGAGCTGCAATCTGTGTGACTAAGAACAGTTGGAATCCAATGACAGGCTTCTACCTCACCATTCCTCTCCCTGATGATCACAGTTAAAAGAAAGGAAGGAATGGGCCAGAGATTTAGCTCAGTGGTTCCGGCACCTGCCTTGCAAGCGCAAGGACCTGAGTTCGATCCCAGTAACCACATACAATGCTGGGCGTGGTGACTCATGCCCACCAGCCATTAATACCACATACCACAGTGCTGGGTGTGGTGGCTCACACCTGTAATCCCAGCACTCGGGAGGCAGAGGCAGGAGAATTGCTGAGTTTCAAGCTTGCCTGGGCTACATAGTGAGCTGAGGGCCAGCCTGAACTACAAAGTGAGACCCTGTCTCAAAAAAAAAAAAAAAGAAAGAAAGTAGTGAAGACAATATACAAAGGACAATTTCAGTTCCTTTGCATTTACTTAAACCTGTGCTATGAACTAGCATGCGGTCTATTTTGGAGAATGATCCATGAGCAGCTGAGAAGAGTGTATATTCTGACTTTGTAGGGTGAAATACTCTGTAGGCATCTATTATGTCTATTTGTTCAAAAGTTTGGTTTAGCTCAAGTATTTCCTTATTGATTGTTTGTCCAATCAATCTATTTGTGACAGCAGGATATTGAAGCCCCCTACTACTATTATATTAGTGCTTATCTGTCTTTTCATATCCATTAACATTTGTTTTATATAGCTGGGTACATTAGAACTTGGTCCACAACAGACCCGAGGATCAGTAGAATAGATGAGAAGATCCAGAAATAACCCCATATACATTAAGCCACCTCATCTTTGACAGAGGAGCCAAATATCCTCAGTGGAGGAAAGATAGCCTCTTTAATAAATGGTGCTGGATCTTGGAAACAACCCAAATGTCCATCAACTGGAGAGTGGATAAAGAAGATGTGGGGGTTTTTTTATAAAATGGAGTATTACTCTGCCATAAAGAATGACAAGATCGATCCATTTAGGTGCAAATGGAGATAACTGGAGGATATACTAATAAGTGAAATCAATAGATCACAGATAGACAATTTCTGGATCTACTCTTTGGCATGAACACCTGTAGATGCAAATGAGCTCTAGAAAGTATGACAGCTTTTATAGAGTGGGAAATTTCTATAGGAAACTTGGTGTGGAATGTGATGAGGGGAAGGAATAAATATGATACAGAAAGAAAATAAAAGAGCATGTATAAAGGGGGTGAGGAGGTGTGCGTGGGTAGGGATATGGGTAAAAATGAGAATTAACTTGTGTCATATACTGTTACAAATTCCCCAATGTTATATGTGATTTTGAGATGTATATAAATTGTACCAATAAAGAATTCAATTAAAATAAAAAAATGGTGCTGGAAAAACTGGGCTTTAACTTGCCAAAGACTAAAGCTAGACCTATTTCTTTCACCATGAACTAAGCCTAAAATCAAAGTACATTACAGACCTAAACATTAAAACAGAAACTGTAAGTCTGCTGCAAAACAGGTTAGGTAGAACTCTTGGAGACACTGGCTTAGAGAAAGACTTTATGAACAAAACCTTTATAGCATGAAAGCTAGCAGAAAAAATCAAAAAATGGGACCTCTTTTTATTAAAAAGCTTCTACATAGCAAAGGAGGCCACCAGCAGAGCAAAAAGACAACCAACAAATTGGGAAAGAATCTTTACCAGCTGTCTCTCTAGAATATATACAGAGTTTTAAAAAATCATTCCTCCCAAATTTAAAGACCAATTCAAAAATGGGCAACTGAAATGAACAGACACTTTTCAGAGGAAGAAGTAAAAGCAGCCAAGAAGCAGTGAAGAAATGCTCAACATCACTGGTCATTCAAGAGATGCAGATGAAAACACTGAGATTCCATCTCACTCCACAAAGAATGGCTGCTATTGCAAAATCAACCAGCAACAAATGCTGCCGAAGCTGCAGGGAGGAAGGAACCCTTCTCCACTGTTGGTGGGAATGTACACTGGTGTGACCTCTGTGGAAATCAGTGTGGAGATTCCCAAAAAACTAGGATTAGAGGTCTCATTTGACCCTGTTATTCCCATTCTAGGAATATATACACAAAAGAATTAAGGATTCATATCACAGCAACACATGTGCATCAATGTTTTTAGCAGCTCAGTTTATGATAGCTAAATCTTGGAAACAAGCCAAATGCCCATCAACTGGATACTGGATAAAGATGTAGGGATTTTTTTAAAAAATGAAATGGAGTATTACACTGCCATAAAGAATGATAAGTCATTTATACTCAAATGGACATACCTTGAGGACATACTCACAAATGAAATAAATAAGTCACAGATGTGTAAATACCGTATCTTTTCTCTGGTATGAGAATCTGAAGATGTAAATGGGTTCTAGAATGTATGATAGATATTGTAAAATAGAAAATATTCAAAAGGAAAAGAGTAGAGGTAAGTAACAAGGGGAAAGAAAAAATGTCATATTAAAAAAGGAAACAAGGTGGGGAGGTAGGATGGGTAGGGGAGGGGAAAAAGTGAGAATTAAGTTGTGTCATATACTGGTACAAATTCTCAATGTGGAGTGTAATTGTGATGTGTATATATAATGTACCAATAAAATGTACCAATTTAAAGAAAAAGGAAACAAAGCATATGTCTACAGGGTGTGGGAGGGTTGTAGGGTGCATAGGGAAATGGGGAAAATGATCATTAAATTGTGTCATATACTAGAACAAATTCTCAATGTTGAGTGTGATCATGATGTATATATAAAATGTACCAATAAAGAATTCAGTTTTTAAAAAAAGAAAGGAGGGGGAAAATACAACCCTTTCACCGAAGGATAAAGAAAACAAGCTTTTAAGAACAAATGATGGTATATGCATAGACTGCTTTTTAAAGCAAGTTTTAAAGAAAGAGTTCAGGAACAGCCCTAAAAACAGGAAGTTTTCAAAGACTTGGATCAGATGACTCTATCTCATAATTCTCAAACCATATCCTATTAGCACAGTGGGTCTGGGTTGCAGAGACACCCAGGCAAGGTGTGAGATGCTCCACAAGTCCCCTTTACAATCTGAGGCTGACCATCTTATTCCTGGGTGGAAACAAGGCTTCTTTGCTTTCTTTTTTCAGGGCTACTTAATCAAAAGCTCTCCCTACATTTAAAATCTTTATTTTGAAGTAATTTTAAACTCACAGAAGAGTTGCCAAAATTGTACAGAGTCCCCATGTATCTCTTTCCCAGCTTTCCCTATCATTATTACCTTACACAATCACAGTACAATGATCAGAACCAAGAACATGATGCTGACACAATACTATTAACAAGATGATTTTCTCTAATGTTACCAGTTGTGCCATTCATCTTTAATTCCAGGAGTTGACATGAGTTCACACTGTATTTAGCTGCCAATTCTCTTTGGTCATTTCGCTCCGTATTCCTCAATCTTTTCTTGTCTTTCATGCCCTTGACACTTTTCAGTAATACACTGGTCAGGTATTCTGAAGACTGGCCCTCAGTTTGGATCTGTCTGACATTTTGGGCTTTGGGCAAAAATGGTACAGAAGCGAGGCACCCTTCATTTAGTGCATCAATATGCCAAGATGTCAAGTTGGTGGTAACTTTGCTCCCTTGGGTGAGTGGTATCTTCTAGTTTTCTTCACAGTAAAGTGTCTATTTCTTTCTAATTGGTAAATATTGGAGAATTTCAAATATTGAAGAATCTCATTTGTGAGACTACACAAATGTGGTTTTTCTCAAAGTTCATTCACTAATTTTAACACCCATCTGGTGATCTGCCTGCTACAGTTATGACTGCGCCATGCTTGGGGTGACTTTCTCTTTCCCTTACTCCTCTGGATTTACTCAATGGAATGTCAAAAGGAAGAGTTGTCCTTTCTCTTCATCAAACGAAAAGATTCTTCAGATTTTATTTTCATCAATATGGACCCATGAATATTTATTTTGTTCTTTGAATTATAACTTGATATAGCCTTATTCTGTAACAGAGCTATATTCCCATTGTTGTTAGCACTTCTTTAGTCTCAGACACCACAAAATGCTCAGATTTATCTCCTACTGTTTATTTTTCTACTTTCTATTTTTTAGCATACATATCCTATACTATACTATTAGGTTTATACCAAAGTATTTAACTTTGAGATGTTATTGTAAAAACTACTGTTCTAAATTTTGAAGTCCAAATGTCCATTGATAGGCTATAGAAATACAATTCACTTGAAGAGTATTCTTTAACCTCTTAAACTCATTTATTAAGCCTATTAAGCCTAAAAGTTTTTCAGTTGTGTTGTAGATACCCTTTGTAAGACCAAAAGGGTTCATTTCTTTTCTTAATGTGTTGGGGGTTTTAATCATAAACACAAGCTGAATTGTTCAAGTGTCCTTGCTAAATCTATTGAGATAGTCATATAATGTTTCTTCCTTGGTTCTGTAAATATATTGCATACATAGATTGATTTTCCAGCATTGGACCAAACCCCACTAGTTGTGATGTATTATAATATATTTACAAGCACAATACTAATAAATTTGATCTATTAATTTAGGAATTATTTTTATGGTACTAGAGGTTGAATCCAGGGCCTTCACATTGAACTTTATCCCCAGTGTTTTTATTATATTTTTGTTGATACAGAGGTTCATTAAGTCACTAAACTGCCTGGGCTGGGATTGAACTTCCAGTCCTCCTGCCTTACACTCTCAGAGTGCTGTGCTACCATGCCTGGCTTGAATTACTAATAATTTCCTGAGGAGTTTTGCATGTATTGTAAAAGATATTGGACTGTAATTTTGTCATACCTTTGGCAGACTTTGTTATCAAAGAAATGCTGGCCTCAAACTAAATTGAGATTTCTTTGCTGCATATTTCCATGTAGATACCTGTCACCTCCTGTATTTTGGGAGGGCTAGTGGCTAACACCCTCAGTACTTCAATACATTTAAGAAAGATGGTTAGTATGGTATTGATCAACCTTTTTTCATCCTAAGTTTTACAAGGATGTCGCTTCCAGCTATCTGTGTCCCAAGTAGAAATCAGAACCCTGGTTCTTTTAGGTGTTCACATATCTTCTGCAATAGCAAGTAGGAGATGGGATGGCAGTTAGATGGAGTAGTTATTGTTCCCTTGGAAAGTTACTAAAGGGACTTTGGGAATGACAGATGTCCCAGAGATTCCCTCTTGTTTTTAAGAAATACAGAATATCAGCAGCCGGGCGTGGTGGCTCGCGCCTGTAATCCCAGCACTCGGGAGGCAGAGGCAGGAGGATTGCTGAGTTCGAGGCTTGCCTGGACTACATAGTGAGCTCAGAGCCAGCCTGAACTACAAAGTGAGACCCTGTCTCAAAAAAAAAAAAAAAAGAAATACAGAATATGGGATAGGTAGAGGAGTCCCATATGAGTCAAGTTAAACACAGACCCCACATGAACTGCGGCTCTGCTGTACCCAGGACAACTGTCTCAGTGAAAGCATCTACCAGTTTTCAGCTCCCTGGCAAAGAACATGATGCTGCATTGTAACCCCACGGATAGACAGGAGTAAAATAACTCTAGAGGATCTCTAGCACATTTCAGTCAACTTTGGAGTTTTTCATCCATGCCAATGGTTATGAGAAATATTACAGATGACTACTTGCTGGAATTTAGACTAATAACAAAATATCATGCCATGTCATGTTATTTATTATACTTCCCCCAAAGGAAAACCTTGTCACTAATCACTGGCTAATTCACATATTATTATTAATAATGATGATCAAACAGCCACCAACAGCGATCACCTACTATCAGCTGGGACAATGTTTTGCTAATTACATTTTCTCATTTTATCTTTCCCACAACCTAGAGAGCACCAGAGCTCAGAGAGATTATGAAGCCTGGCCAGTGTACAGAGTTGCCAAAGCTGGAACTCACCCCAAATCAGACTCCAAAGTCCTTACTATCATTTCTGAATCAGTCTGCTCTAGAATGATGCTAAGACTTTCATGTAGCCCT
The DNA here is from genome assembly GCA_004025085.1 of Thryonomys swinderianus. NCBI lineage: Eukaryota > Metazoa > Chordata > Mammalia > Rodentia > Thryonomyidae > Thryonomys > Thryonomys swinderianus. The sequence goes on along the minus strand of PVIC010004044.1, from coordinate 28,982 downwards.
TTAAGCATTTGCCACTGTCATTTACAACGCTGGAAGAGGATAACCCTTGCATAAGAACACAAAAGCATTGAAATGTCCTATTGGTCGAGACCAGCTGTCCAATAAGAAAGACACTGGATTTCAAAATGCCAAAAAGGACAATTCCCGGATCTTCTCTTTGGCATGAACACCTGTAGATGCAAATGAGTTCTAGAAAGTAGGACAGCTTTTATGGAGTGGAATATTTCTATAGGAAACTTGGTGTGGGAATGTGATGAGGGGAAGGAATAAATATGATACAGAAAGAAAATAAAAGAGCATGTATAAAGGGGGGAGGAGGGGGGAGTGGGTAGGGATATGGGTAAAATGAGAATTAACTTGTGTCATATACTGTTACAAATTTCCCAATGTTATATGTGATTTTGAGATGTATATAAATTGTACCAATAAAGAATTCAATTTAAAAAATGCCAAAAAGGACCATTTGTAGAGCTAGTGTGACAACTGACCTTTTGAAGTTAATTTGAAGAGGCCATAACTGTCCTCTATATTTTTCAAAACAATTTTTCTCCAGGCCAGAGGGTTAGCTCAGTGGTTCCGGCGCCTGCCTTGCAAGCGCAAGGTCCTGAGTTCGATCCCTGGTAACCACATACAATGCTGGGCATGGAGACTCACGCCCACCAGCAATCAAAACCACATACCACAGTGCCAGGCGTGGTGGCTCACGCCTGTAATCCCAGCACTTGGGAGGCAGAGGCAGAGGCAGGAGGATTGCTGAGATCGAGGCTTGCCTGGGCTATATAATGAGCTCATGGCCAGCCTGAACTACAAAGCGAGACCCTGTCTCAAAAAAAAGAAAAAAGAAAACAATACAAACAACCACTATTATATTTTAAGTGAGGAGTGGCAAGCTGTGTTCACATACACATTTTATCTAATCTAAAAATAACTGTGTAAAGAAAGACAAAAGATGATGTTGGAAATACAATAGCAAGCAGTGGTGATCACCAGCAAAGTAAAGAGGAAGATGCTACAAATGGCAAAACTAAGTAGTCTTTTGGGAAAATTCAGTTTCAAGATGAAGGCAAATCCACCTTCAAGCCCAAGATGGGGGATCAGTTCCCATGTGATTCTGCAAAAATTTCTAAACCATCGTACAAAATAATAACTATGCTTCTTGATTCTTTATGAGGCAAGGTGCAAATAAAGAATGAACTTTTTAAAGTAACTCTATTTAACTGTCAGCCAGAGGCAAGCGATCGAGAGGCTTCTGTCACCCCAGTTCCTGGCTGGCTGCCCTGTGAGTGAGACGCAGGGGTCGTATTTTAATAACTCACAACTCACCAGCGAATGTGTCCACTATATGGGAAGCTCTGCAGTGACTGTGTGGCGTAGTCACATTTGTTCCTTTTGCTGAACAAGTTGGGAAAATCCAAAACACAGTATGTTTCCATTGAAAGCAAAGAAGGAAAAGAAAAACTTGAAGGCAAAAAGGAAAAAACCAAAAACAAACCTTATGTATATAGAGGGTGGAGGGTCTGAGAGCAGGGCAGGGGATGGGAAAAAATAAGAATCAAGAGATATCAGGTGCAGGTACAAATCCTCAGTGATAAATGTGATCATAATGTGTATTTAAAATGCACCAATAAACTCAATTCTAAAAAGAAAGTGATTAAACAGGGCAAGCTTTGGTTTAAAAAAATTAACTCTGAGGGTGCATAAAATAAAATATGACTACTCTTCCACTGAATTTCAAGGTGTTTCTATCAAATCATTCTAAAAAATCTCAAGATATTTTAAAATTCTGTAACCTTATCCGTTCTACTAAGAACACAGACGTTTTGCTGGATGATCATGTGCCCCAGCACTAGGACACTTTGGAGGAAAAGAGGGCCCTGTTAATAACTAGTCCATAATGACAGGTATAAGCCAGGGCCATCCAAAGCATCTGATCAGCCTAGAGCTAGAACATTCCCCATTTGGTCTTAACCTTTTTAGGACACAGCCATCTAAGGTTACCTTCTTAATTATAGGAACAAAACATTTAATAGTACATGCTAGTAAAGAAACTAAAAAACAAAATATGTAAAGCATGAAAAAATGTTACCCAATATAACTTTTTTAATAAATTGAGTTTATTGGTACATTTTAGGAATATATTATGATCATATAATTCATACCTGTATATGATACAGCTTGATTCCTGTTTTTTTCCATTTCCCTACCCTTCCTTCAACTTCTTAACCTCTAGATATATAGGCTTGGTTTTTGTTTTTTCCTTTTTACCTTCAAATTTTTTCCTTCCCTTCTTTGCTCACCCTCCCGTTTCCCTTCCACTTTGAAGATTTTCCTCCTTTTTCACAATACCTATTGTGTATTTTGGACATCATTTACACTTTAAGTTCCTCACACCCAAGAAATGATATGGTATTTACATGTGTGTGTCCTATTCATTACACCTATGATTATGGCCTCATTGTGCATCCATTTAGCTATACATGTCTCTAATTTATTGCTCTTTATGGCTGAGTAGCATTCCATTTTATTTTTAAAAAACATTTTCTTTACCCATTTGATGGGGATGTAGGCTGTTTTCAGGAGTTAGCTATTGCAAACTGAACTTCTATGAACATGGATGCACATATGTCATGTGATATGGTGCTTTTAATTCTTTTGTGAATATGCCCAGCAGGGAAATAGCAAGATCAAATGGGCATCTAATCCTAGTTTTTTGAGGAATCTCCACACTGATTTCCACAGTGGTTGCACCTGTCTACATTCCCACCAACAGTGAAGAAAGGATCCTTTCACCCCACTACCCTCCAGTATTTATTAGTTGATTTCTTGATAGCAGCCTTTCCTTCTGGAGTGGAATGGAAACTCAGTATTGATTTCATCTGCATCCCTCGAATAACCAGTGATGTTGAACATTTCTTTATATCTTTATTTGCAGCTTTTACTTCTTCATCTGAAAAATATGTTTATTTCAGGTGCTCATTTTAGAATTGGGACCCCTCTAACTTCTGAAATTATACTTCCCAGAGAAACTATCTGTGAACAGGCTGCTTTTCATATGGAAGTAGACAAGCCACAAATACCGCTACCCACAGAAAGATGGATGAATTTGAATAAGGGGTGTTGAAAGTAAAAAGTTTACCACATCCCCAGAGTTCAGACGGAGCCTCTCCCTTCCTGCACTGCTGAGGTATGACATGTGATCTGGGTCTAAACCACTGAGTGTAACACTTTCCTCCTGGTCACAGTGTTGGTCCTAGGTGATTATATGACTCTTTCAGACATCTAGAAAAACAGCCTAGTTCATTTTAATGTATATTGAAATTAATATATTTGAAATTAATATACTGAAAATTAACAGTTTGAAACGGGATTTAGTAGCCACTGCTAGCAACTGCACATGTGAAATGTAACTAGTGCGCACACTGAAAAGCAACCCAGGTGCAAAAGGCACATTGGGTTTCAAAGACACACTGTGAAAAAGTAAATACATTCCATACTGTGAAATGTAAAATATCACATTCAAAATTTGTATATTGATTACAATCAAAGTGACAGTGCATATGAGGAATACTATATTGCTGTTGGACTATACTGCTGATAAAGCCAGGTCTGATGGCAGTCCTACTACAAACTAAAAACTTCTCAGACAGGTGAACTAATAGCTACTTTGCTTTAAGCAATGTTCTGTTTGGCTTTCTAGTGCTTGCAGATGAATTCTAACTGATATGCATATAAAATCATTACTGTGCAGGGGCTGGAATTTAACTCAGTGGTTTCAGTGCCTGCCTAGCAAGCACAAAGTCACTGGTTCGATCCCCAGTAACCACATAGAACAATACCAGGTGTGGTGACTCATGCCCACCAGCAATCAGTACCACACACCACAATGCCAGGCATGGTGGCTCACACCTGTAATCTCAGCACTCAGGAGACAAAGGCCTGAGGACTGCTGAGTTCAAGGCTTGCCTGGGCTCTATAATGAGCTCAGGGCCAGGCTGAACTACAAAATGAGACTGTCGCCGGGCATGGTGGCTCACGCCTGTAATCCCAGCACTCGGGAGGCAGAGGCAGGAGGATTGTTGAGTTCGAGGCTTGCCTGGGCTACATAGTGAGCTCAGGGCCAGCCTGAGCTACAAAGCGAGACCATGTCTCAAAAAAAAAGAGAGAGAGAGATTTGTCTCAAAAAAAATCATACTGTGGATTCAAGATACTGCTTGTGTCATTGAAGAGCTGATCATGGGCCTTTGTCCACAACAGTCCTCGGTGGCTGTGTGACCGGATTGCATGAAGCAGCCCATGTGTGGACAAACGCTCCACTGTTTTCAGTTGACACCATTGCATAAGTTCAAGGTGTGGCGTTGGCTTTCTTTCCAGTTCTCTTCACCAACACGCTTATCTGATGATTCATTTATGTCTCACCTTCTGCCTGGAACACATTTCTATCTCTTTCCATTTCCCGGCCTCCATCTCATTACTCAGGTCACAATTCAAATGCTACCTCTTCAGGGCTCAGTTCCCTGACATCTGATTTAGAATAGGCCACACTGGTCTTTACCTCTTGCACTGCCTCATCTTACCTATATGACATGAACCAAAATATGCATTAATCTCTTTAAATGGATGTTTAACATCTATTTTCTCCTTCCCCATTATATTACACACTGAATTAGCACAGAAGCCACGTATATGGAGTCCACTCTTTCAGCCCTAGTACTTCAAATAGTTACTGACATATAATAGGTACTCAATAAACATCAACTGAATGTCACTGATGAGTGCTAAAGATGGAAGAAGGAGGAGGAAGGTAAAAGGAGGGTGATGTACTGTGGAACTTCTCAAGAGCCTGGGTGAAATCAACCCTGGTTATATCCAAGGCATTCATTCTGGGCTCCATAAAATGTCCAGAATATTTTCAGTTCTTTCAGTCACAGCCCTGTTCTTGCATGAGCTCTTTGCCGCTACCCTGTTTGCAAAACACTGAATATTGCTTCCATGTTTAATAATGTTTAAGCCCCTAAAATATCAGTAGCTCCTCTGAATGCAAACTGAACCACACTAGGGGAAACTACACCTTCCATTATGAATGGGAAGAATCCAGAAGTTTGACTCAAAGAAAAGAAGTTTTACCAAAAACTTTAGGATCAATATATTATAGCCATTTAATTACTCCTCTGGAGGTGAACAGTCATTTAAATGAGAATGTTTCATTTTATTTTAACATGATATATATATTTTTTAATTGAATTCTTTATTGGTACATTTTATATACAGCTCACAATCACACGCAACATTGGGGAATTTGTACCAGTATAGGATACAAGTTAATTCTCATTTTTACCCACATCCCTACCCACCCACAAGCCCCCACCCCTTATATACATGCTCTTTTATTTTCTTTTGGAATCATATTAATTCTTTCCCCTCATTACGTTCCCACATCAAATTCCCTTTGGGTATTTCCTATTTTACAAAAAACTATCATACATTCTAGAACTCACTTACATCTATAGGTTCTCATACCAAAGAAAAGATCCATTATTTGCATATCTGTGATCTATTTATTTCACTTGTTAGTGTATCCTCCAGGTGTATCCACTTGCACATAAATGAATGAATCTTCTCATTCTTTATGGCAGAGTAGTACTCCATTTTATTTTTAAAAAACACATCTTCTTTATCCAGTCTCCAGTTGATGGGCATTTGGGTTCTTTCCAAGATTGGGTTATGTGATATATATTTTAATTTACTCACTTTATCATGGAAGTTGTGATTGCTACAAAAGAATTCATGTAATGTATGTTATAAAGCACAATAGGAAAAATAATATCCTTGAACCAAGAGCCAGTTTGGGATCTAGGAAACTATCTTTGAAATCCTCTGAGAGGATCTGTTTGATTTCATATCATTTTTAAAGAATACAAGCCACCTCACTGGTGGTTTCCCAAGACCTAGGTTGAGGCGCTGGGACCTTGGGGTTTAAAAGTGTGGTGCTGTCCGCCACACAGGTGCTGACAAGCCTCACAGGGCAGGGAAGCTGCCATCTCTCAGAGAAGATGGACAATACTTGGCCTTCCCTCAGCTTCTTTCCTCTCTGCCCCTTACCCCTGTTTTCACAGTTATCATAGTCTCTTTCTCTGCTGGAAACACCAGGAAGGTCTACCTAACAGGAAGCAGGTACATAGCTTCTGTAGTCCTTTTTCCTTTTCTAGCAGATGGTTTTCACTAGAATTTACCAGGTAACTTTTCTTTAACAGAATCAAACATGCACATGAAAGGGACATATCAGTTCCATAGAACTGGAAGCATTGATTTATTACTGAAAAATAGAAACTGTACAGCTGGAAAAGATCTCAGAGATAATTAAATCTAATAATCTTGTTTAAGAGCTAAGAAAGGCAAAGGACTTGCCTGGGGTCATTTAGCTAAATACATATATTCACTCTCCACATAATTATTTCCCCCATTACTCAGTTGCCATGATTTACATATTTGCATCATTGAGAATTCGGTCAAATTATTGATCATTTGACTTCAGTCTGAGGTATCTGGCCTTGCCTAGAGTGTCAGTATTTTTGTTTGATAATATTAATGAATATTATTTTGAGTCATACATAAAGAGGAAGGTATGCTTACCTCAATAGAAAAACACTTTCTTTTACTCACAGCAACATTTACTTAGCAGATATTTTTTACTCTTACAGTATCTATGCTTCTAATAAAATGTGTAAATGAGTTGAATCTTTTAAATTTTTTTCAATAGTGAAAGTGATAGTCATTACATTCTTTGTCATATTGAAAATCTACAGGCTTTTACTATTCAATTAGTTAACCAAAAGCCTGAAATACCCATCCAGTGCTCAACACTGTCCCAGATATTCTTCATACTCTTACATGTCTTTCAAGGTAAAAATGTTTTAAATTTTATATTTTCAAGGATCCTTGTACGTATGCATTTTTTTAATAAACCTTACTTTATGACTCTCAAAGCACAATGTAGAAAAAATGTAGAACCAATTCTTGGAGGGGAAAATATTGACTTAAGTAATTACAATCTATGGCTTAAGGGCTGGGGATTTAACTCAGTGGTTGCAGCATCTGCCTGGCAAGTACAAGGTTCTGAGTTCAATCCCCACATACTGTAATGCTGGGCATGGTGACTCATGCCCACCAACCATCAGTACCACACACCACAGTGCCGGGCATGGTGGCTCATGCCTGGAACCCCAGCACACGGGAGGCAGAGGCAGATTGCTGAGTTTAAGTCTTGTCTGGCCTACATAGTAAGCGTAGGGCCTGGCTAAACTACAAAATGAGACCCTGACTCAAAAAAAAAAAAACCTATGGCTTAAGAGTGCTCACAAATGTAAATGCCCGCTGAGGCTGGGCAGGCACTGTGAATGTATGAACCAAGTTGAGTTTGAGTCACCAAGAAATGGGAGAAAAATGGGAAGATGTAAAATGGATATTGCCTTTAAAGAAAGAAAGGAGAGAGAGACAGAGACAGAGATAAAGAGACAGAGAAGGAGGAAGAGCAAGAGAGAGAGAAAGAGAGGTGCAGAGAGACAGAGAAAGAACTGAGCTTCAAGGAAGCCCAGAGCTCCAGCACCGAGCAGTCAGGAAAAGAGAGAGCAGTGTGGTAGGAGGTCAGCGGCAGAGCGTGGCATCCCAAACACCACAAGAAATAAATACTTCAGGGCATAGAAGATGGTCAGTTGTGTCAAACTGCTCAAAGCCTTGCCAATTGGACCTGAAAACTTATATCACTGGCAGCCTCAATAAGAACAGAATCAGCAATATTACACTTGATCTTAGCCAAAAGGCCGAGAAGCCAGAATCAGCAATCAAAGGTGGAATTGGAGGCCTGGCTGGAGTATCCTGAAAAGTGGAAGGAAGGCAAAGAGACAGAGACAGCAGAAAGGCAATTCTTTCCAGGAATTTTACAGTCAATGGAAGCAAAGTGGTTACAGTGAGACAAGTAGTCAAGGAAGCAGTGATTTTAAAAGACAGTTGCTATCAAATAAGTTTCTTTATGCATTAGAATGACCCAGAAAAGAGGGAGCCATTGGCAGCACTGCAGGGCAGATGAAGGAGCCAGACCCTATGATCTTTGATTTGGCAAGGAATACTTTTCCACTATGCTATAGAGAAATAAAAGAGGTATATATTCCAGCATGGGGGAAATTGGATGGTAGCAGTATGAGGAACTTTCCATCTGATGGCTTCTGCTTTCTACATAAAATGGGGGGAACATTGAGAATAAAAAGGGAGAGTGAGGGAGAGGTTTGTAGAGAGGGAAAAGACATAAAATCATCCCTATGTGCTGTAAAAGCAATCCCCCTAGAGACACATGGTAGGAAGTGTGGAGTCCAGCTATGATTTGGAGTTATATATTTAAGATATAACTACTCAACTAGTTTTTAAATCTTTGATCCCTGAAGCCTGGAGAAGCTATGGATTGCTTATCAACTTGAGAAAAATGCAGGGCCTGAGTCATGGGAGCGAGCTTCTGTGGTTCTAACAAGCTCAAAATGTATTTCTTTGGCCCTCTTCTCCTCTATGCTTTCAGACCTAGAAGCCCATGCAGCCTCCTAGATTCAGTAGCCATCATATGTGCAGGTTGTGAGCTGTCATGCATACACAGAAGTGTCCCATGAACAACTCAAACAGTAAAACTGCCACTTATATTTGCTTCTCTGTGGACTTTTAATTCTTTGATTCTCATGCTTATTGGCTTCCATGTTTAATAAGATTTAAACCCTAAAATATCAGTAGTGCCTATGAATGCAAATTGAACCACACTAGGGGAAACTATACCTTCAATTATCAATGGGAAGAGTCCAAACGTTTGACAACACACTCTACTGGCATGACTGAAGAAACAGACTCATGTGCATTGCCAGTGAGGAGGCAAAATGCTACAACCCCTGTGGGACATTTTCTGTAACCTACAGCAAAGTACCTAAGTCTTCCCTCTGACTTACAAATCTGCCCAAAGACAAGGTGCAACATCTAAAATGACATGTGCACAAGGCCATTCACTGAAGTACAACTTAGACTAACACATAAATTTAAACTGAGTTCCACGATCTTCAGTATGACCCAACCAAACATTGCTACCTGACTTCCATACACTCTTCTCCACCACTCTCTCACATACTGTTAACATTCTTTGGTACCCAGTGTCTGTTTCCAACTAGATCGTGTACCTCTGAAGATGGAACCTACCTCTGATGCATTATGCAGTTACTGCAACAAACACTGGTTGATACTTCTGGCATTTGAAAGTTATTGGCTAGGAACTTCATATTTATTGCGGAAAACCCAAGGAAGTCATAGTTCCCTGGTAACATAAACTATTGGGCTAAAAGTAAACTACTGGGCTAAGTACTTGGTAGAAATTGAAGCAATCAAGCATCCATCAGCCCACAAAAGGAGGGATCCAACACGGTCTACACATACAATGGACTATTATTCAGCCTCAAAAAAGGAGGAGATTGTGACATGCATAAATTCTGAAGGCCTTATGTCAAGTGAAATAAATCAATCATAAGTGGACAAATACTATTTGATTCTACTTATACAAAGGGGCCCACAGTAGTCAAATTCATAGAGATAGAAGTCAAAATGGTGGCTACCAGGATGCGGAAGAAGCAGTGGAGTTACTACTTCTTGAGCACAGAATATCACCTCTGCAAGACAAAACAGTTCTGAAAATGGACAGTGGTAGGTGACACAATGTGAATATCCTCAAAGCCATTAAAATGTAGCTAAATATGGTTAAAATCATAAATTTTACGTCATGTAAATTGACCTCAGTTTTTGAAAAATTGAAACAAGGGAAATTGGCCACTAGGGAATACCTTCTACACTGACTTATTTTATGAATGTAGCACTATTTTAACTGAGATGATCCACTCCAGGGCCATGAAAGGTCCCCTGGGCATGACTGAAAAAACAACCCTGGCTCTTTGGCACAGAACACAGCATCATGGTCCCCAGCCCCAGGTATTTCCAAGAGGAACAGTCCACCCTGGGACCACGTTTATCTTGTGCTTTGCATAACCAGGAGTTACACATCATTGATTCATTGAAAAGATGTCTCAGAGCTTCTGAGGCTTGTTTCTAAGTCGGAGTTGTGGGCATTGATCTGTGATGTTTACGCTTGTGTCTGAGGAGAACTCTGTCCCCTCCATGTCCTCTCCTCCATTTGCACACTGTGATCTACTGCACAGCCTGAAATTCCAGTGGGGAGAAATTTACTTTGACTCAGTTGTGAAACTGTCTCCTGGGCCACAGTAATGCGAGGTAATGGGATAAACTGTGAAGGGGGAAGGGGTGTTTGGGAGCTCTCTGCTCTTTCAAATCAAAGTTTTTATAAACCTAAAACTGCCTGAAAGATACATTGAAAGCTAATTAAAATTGAAGTTTTTAAATTAATTCAACTGATGAAAAAATAAAATTCTTCATCTCAAATCACTTGACTTATAGACATAGCAAATGGTCTTTTGGGTCCATATAAATAAAAACAATACCTCTTAACAAGGAAATTGTTCTCATTTAAACATTAATATGTATGGCCAGAAACTGAAGAAATGCTGTGAGCACTAGTCACCATTATAGCCACATTTAGATGTTATGGGAGAAAAAGAGGAAAAATAATCAGATTCTTCCCTGGGTTTCTGCTCCTGATTGAGTTGGACACCCCTACATTTCTGGCACAGGGTTTTACTCTTCTCTTTGCTACTTAGCCTGGAGAGAAACACACTGAAGTCCTTGACAGTAATGGTTAGTGAAAGAAAGAAAGAAAGAAAGAAAGAAAGAAAGAAAGAAAGAAAGAAAGAAAGAAAGAAAGAAAGAAAGAAAGAAAGAAAGAAAGAAAGAAAGAAAGAAAGAAAGAAAGAAAGAAAGAAAGAAAGAAAGAAAGAAAGAA
>PVIC010004044.1:0-17955 GCA_004025085.1 Thryonomys swinderianus | reverse complement strand
ACGCGCACACACACACACACTCACTCACAGAAACCAACGCTTCAGGGTCTTAAATCCCACAGAACAAAACTCCTCACTGAAGGGAGCCTCCTGGCCAAGGCCACAATTGTCCCTCTGTGAATTTGACTGTACACAATGCTAAATAGAAATTAGCGGCCTAGGATCTGCAACAGAAAAAAAATTGGAATTCAAGAACCTATGACTAGAAGGGGTTTGTTAAACACGGGGCTTTTGATTGAAATCGGAAGAACCATGACTGGTGAATAAGAACAAATCAGAAATAGACCAGCAACCTTAAGTACAGATTAAGGTGATATTCCCATACTCTAACTGGAAAAACCAAAAACTCTGAAGAAGATAGACCATCCAGAAGTGTTCCAATACTTCATATATAAATGTCCAGCATTCTTGTGAAATATCATACACTCCAGAGCACAGAACCAAACCATTGAAAGCCAAAAGAAAAACAGCAGAAACAGATCCACAGATGATCCAAATATTGGAGTTACCAGATATGGACATTCAATTAATTACCAAGATACTTAAACTTGAGCTGGAGATTTAGCTCAAGTGGTACCATGCCTGCCTTGGAAGCACAAGGACCCAAGTTCAATCCCCAGTACCAAAAGAAATAAAAAAAATTTAACTCTTCCAAAGAAACAGAGGATAACTAACTGGCTAGCAAGCATGGCAAATCAGAAAGCTATGAACTCAAAATAAGCTCAGTATCAGTCACCATGAAATGCAATTGAAGTCATGTGAGACATTACTACAAACCTTTCAGAACAGTTAAAAATAAAAATATGAAGCATCAATGAGCAATTTAAATTGCACAAACTGCCAGGATAAATGTAAATGAATGCAAATTAAAACTGTCGTGTAGCAGTTACAAAACCTAAACACCCTTCTACAGAGGGTATATCCCTTTTTCCCAGTAATTCTACTCTGAATAATACATAGAACAATGAAATAACAGCCACAGTAATAATAATGCTGACAATAATGATAGTAAATGTTTAAGTCTACCAAAAGATAATCATAGCATTCCTAAGTTTTATAACCCCAAATTATAAACAACCCAAAAGTCCACTAGCAACAGAAGAGTCCATCCCACTACAGCATATCAACCAATGTAACAGTTAGGCAGCAAGAAAGATAAAACTTCATTCATGAAACCCACGAAGACAAAGTTCCTTGATACAATGCTGGGGGGAAGACAAAAAAAACCAGGCTGTGTGATTCCATTTATATGAAGATTTAAATCAGGCAAAATAGGTCTTTGGAGAAACCAACCAGAATGGTGTTTACATTTGAAGGGTGCACAGATGCTGACTGTAAGAAATGGAAAAAGTAAAGCAAAACTTTTGCTGTGTAGTAAGGGGTAATGTTCTGTTCTTATTCTGGGGGGCGGCGTACTGCGCTCATTTTGTGAAAATTCTACAAACTATACATGTGTGTACTTGGTATGCATTATATAATATCTTAAATAGGAAGTGACTAAAACATGTGATCAGAATTAAGTTATTTACACAATTGGGCCTTTCAGGACAAGGAGGGTGGCATATGCACTGGGAGATTCTGAGATTCACACACCCTTCTACAAAGCAGCTCTCCTCCAGGGCTGTCTTCCCACAGGTTACTCTCTCTGGTCCGTCTGTCTTCCACACCCAACTTGGATCTTGCAGCAAGATCCAAGTTAAATTTATTAGACCTGTTTAACCCAAAGCCAACAGGTTCAAAATCAGTCTTTATCATACAATGACTTCTCATTCAAGAATCTTTTCTCATATTTTCTATCACAGGTAATAAGATAATCAACTTACTGGAGGAAGGAACCTCGTCCTCTTTGCACCATGATGTGGTCCTGGAGTTTGTCTCAGAAACCTGCAAACCCACATCCTCTCCTCCATCCACACAACTTTCCTTATTCCTCTTTTCCTCGTTCACTCATTGATCTACTATACAATGAGTAGTGTGTAATGTCCAGTGTGTATCGAGAAGAACTGAGGGCATGAAAAGACAACTCAGACACAGTCCCCGGAAATCCAAGCGCTCCCATTAGCAGCTGGACTCTACCAGATGCTTTCTCTGTGGTTTCCGTAACAAGTTCCCCTCCCCACTGTATTCCTCCTCCGCAGTGCCACTGACTCACGCATCTCCAACACACATACATTTTTTTCATTGAACTGTTTATTGGTACATTTTATATACAGTTCACAATCACACTCAACATTGGGGGATTTGTATCAGGATATGACACAAGTTAATTCTCATTTTTACCTATATCCCTACCCACCCAAAACCCCCACCCCTTATATACATGTTATTTCTTTTTCTTTCCAAATCATGTTTATTCTTTCCCCTCATTATATTCCCCCACCACATTCCCTTTGAATACATTTTGCACATGTGTCCATATGCACAGATATCAAGTATATACATATTGTTTAAACGAACAAGATAAGTTCAGTAAAGAAAATTTGGGAATTATATAGCAATAAAAAGTGAAACTATCCAATCATGCATAGTCCCAACACTACTTTCTCTGTATTTATCTTTTTCAGTTTATTTTATCTTTATTTTTATGTTTTTCAGTTTATTTCCCTTTTTCTTGAAGATGTCTAATTATTCCGCTGCTTACACAACCCATCTTGTGAGTCCTCAACCCAAAGCCCTTTGCAGCCTGCTGTCTCCCTGGGCTCCTCTCTAGTCCCCTTCCATTCCCCAGCTTCCTGGGCTGTGAGTGCCCAGGCTTCTGTGCCGCCACTTCCGCTCTGCTCAGACTGCTCCTTATGCCTACAATGTTCTTCCCTCATCACTCCAGCCTAAAACTTCCAGGAAAGTTTCAAATAACACTTCTGCTAGACCCTTCGCTTGTCATACAGGCTATAATTAAGTGGGAGGCAGCAGCGTGGGGAATAATGCTGACTCTACATTCAGACTGTCCGGGCTCCATCAGCTCTGTGACATGCCAGCAGTGTGACTTTGGGCCAATTATTGAATCTCTCTTTGCTTCAGCTTCATGTGTAAGGGAGAATAACATGCCAGAATTCCCTTCAGAGTGCTTCTCTGAGAATTAAAAGAGATGATCCAGTCAAAGGGTACCTTAGCACAAGGCCAGGTACATAAGTACTCCGAACATGTTTATTGTAACTGTCAGACGTCTGCCTCTTCTCCCTTGTATCAGTCTGTTTTGTGTTGCTGTAGCAAAATACTTAGAGTTATGAAAGTGAAAGAGATGTTTATTTAACTCATGGTTCTAGAGATTCAAGCATCTGCTTAACTCTGGTGGAAGATTCTTCATGGAAGACACCACAGTGGTGGGGGGTAAAAGGGAGACAGAAACCACTCATGAGACAGGAAGCCAGAGCACAAACTGGGGTCCCCTGAGAACTACATTAATCCCTCTTGAGGTCATGCCCACAGTGACCTAATGACCTCCTGCTGAGCCTCACCACTGAAGGCTTCCATCAACTCTTGACATCGCCATTTAAGGACCAAGCTTGCAACACCCAAAATTTTGAGGGATACATTTAAACCCTGTCCAAGACACTGAACCCCCAAACTGTGCACATTCCATAGGATAAATTCTTACTGATTTTTTAGTCCCCATTCCATGCTCAATTCAAATAAAATACTTTAAAATGTTTGAGGAATTAATGAGTGAATGAGTACATATCTTACCAAATTTTGCCATATGCTCTGACTACACATTTTTTCATAGTAAAAGAAAGATGAAGAAGAACAGGGGGAAGAGAGGGAAAGGAGAAAGAAGGACAAGGAGGAGGACCAAAGAGAAGAATGGCAATGATTTTTTCACTACTAATAACTGCCTTTGGTTCTTGCTACACACAGAAACAGGCATTGGTCCCAGTGACCCCAGGCAGCAACAGCCCCACGCTGCTAACTCCTAGAAATTCAGGAGTATGCTGGCCCTTAAACTTGGTTTAAAGGTCAAAATTCCTTTCAAACTTTTGGGGCAAATGATTCGCATACCTGGAATCTGTCCAGAGAAGAGACCCTCCAATGCAGAACTACTCAAGGGACACATCTACAAGGGTTGCACAGGCCCTACCTAGAAGGTCCCAGGACATCTGCACCAGAAGGATGTGCACCAGACATCTTCCTCAGGACATCAGCTCATCCTCAAATTCCCCAGGACAGATGCAGCTCCGGATGTGCAGAATATTTAAAGGTTTGCTTGCAATTGAACTATCTTGCCAAAATCTGTTTTTACTGACTCCAAATATACTAGTTTCTACTTCTATTCTAGAGTCAGTGATAAATCCCCAAGAACTCATTAGTAGTTTCTAGCACACATAAAAGTACAGAAAGCCTTTGTTTTGCTGATTAGGGAGGCTACATAAATTTTTAACTTGATTATTAAGAAATAAATGCCAACCTTTGCAAAAAAGTACATTTCTTTCTTTGTCTGACTAGACACCAAGGAGGCCTGCAGAGGTTTTGCTTCGGCACAGGCCAGGTGGCTTCCCTGGTCCACAGGAGCCCCTCTTCCCTGGCAGCTGTTTCCAAGAGCAGGTCACTTGTCCTCAGGGACCCTGAGTGTCTGAGCAGCAGGGTCATGGCCTGAATGAGTCAAAACCCATACAAAGAATATTTGCCTGCAGATTTCTGCAGAGCCATTGAACCAAGAACTTGGAAACCAACTGGCCTCGGCTACCCTAAGTACTAGCTCTCGGCCCAGGGCAAGTTGCTTCAACTCCATGTCAAAATGGGGCTAATAACAGTATCTAGCCCTCAGGGCTGTAGTGAGGATTAAAGAGATGAATACACATAAAGGATTCAGCACAGCACTTGGGATACAAGCGACACTCGGGAAATCTTGTTCCTATTATTTAGGAACCGTTTTCTCTGCTTCTAGATGTTTTCTTTGTTTTTTTGTTTTTTGTTTTTTTTTTTTTTGCTCCTAATGCTTTAGAGAGAAAATCAAACTTGAGGCTGGGAGAGTAAGTGGAACATTTTACTAGCCTTTAGGAGCATTTGCATGCTCCAAGCAACGTGTGGGTGGTATGGCATGTTTTATCTCATGTTTAATCTTTATAACAACAGACCAGTCAGGGACTATTGTGAGACCTTTCTTACACAGGGGGGTTCCACTTGAGGTCAAAAGACAGAACTTACCTTGGGGAAGGGCAGAAGAAGGAAAAGTAAATAGGTCTGTGGGCTGGTTGGGGTTAGGGAACAATGATTTTAGAAAAACTGTGGTGAGAAGGAAAGGAAAAAGGAAGAAGTGTCCCTGTGGGTTATGAATTGGTCCCCTTTAATTTTTTTAAGACACAAATTAAGATTAGGATTCCTTTTTAATGAGTAGTTCCACTGTTGTTTTGAGACCACCGAAGTTCACAGGGCACAGTTAAGGAGAAAGGGAACACTTGCACCAGAATTATAACCTGTTGTATAACAGCAAAAACTCACATTAGACTCAGCTGCAATCAATGACCTCAGTGCATTCACTCCAGTACCTTGCAAAGCCGGGCTGCATCCTGGCCTGCAGATGCTCAGCCACACTTAACCACAATCATGGACCCCAAAGTTTCTCCCAGGGAACAGCTCCCCTTTTTATTCTTTCATTTTTATACTCTCTGTAATAATGAACATGTGACTCAGAGGCTTAATGAGTTACCAGGATAAGTTAAACAGAAGGAAAGCCCATTGAGTCACCTCATAATTAAAATTACGACTGGACCGAGGGTGTACAATTATTGTGGGAGATGGGAGCACTAGAGTATGACTCAGGGGTTAGGCTACTTAGCAAAGGGCCTTGGGACATTTAAAGTATTTATAGTGAAAATCTGGAAGCTGAAGAAAAATTCTGGGACTCTTGAACAGTCTAAAGAGATAGAGGCCAGCTGTGGTCTCTTCGCCCCTCCCCCACATCTTCTACTCCTCCTCCTCCCCCAACTGCTCCAAATGGTCTAGACTGGTAGCCAGGAATCCCTTTCAGCAACAGCAGCAGCTTTACAAGGCTAGATTCATCAGGAAGTCTTTATCCCCTTGTTGCTAACACCACCAGGGCTCTAAGGTAATTACTTCCTGGTTCAGACACAGGCACTGTGAGAAACTAAAAATGAGGAAAAGATGAGAAGCAGGGTTTTTACTGGGTTTTTGTTCTTAAGCCCAGATCCACCAATACTTTGCATCTGTTGAGACCTGGCTTGGGAGAGAGACTGAGGAAGCCAACTATGCATTGGTTTTAGGGAGGAAAGACTGGGCTGCAGTAGCTAACAAAGATCCCCGGGCCTACCTGTGGCCATGGTCAGGATTAGCAAGTAAACAGTCTAGGGGCTGTGGGTTTGTAGAAGTGCAAGCTTGTCCTAAACAAGAAACATAATACCCTATGTCGAGATTTCTGAAAAACAAGTCACAGAAAGCACATTTTTCTTATAAAGCTCTTCCAGGAGTTTCTATAATTAAGGCTTCCCCAGATCACAGATGCTGAGAGAGCAACCACACGAATTAATCCCAAATACCAGTTGATTTAAATAACAGGGTTCATGTCTTATTCCATACATGTGTGCTTGACATTTGAAGAACAACACGGCTATCCTCTCCCTCCTTCTAGAACACAGAAGCAACCCCTTCGGCAAGGTGGAGAAGAGGGCATGACTCAAAAATATTTCCATAATGAAAATAAAAGGGAAAATAAATAGCCTAAAGTTACATGTGGAACTCGACTTTCCTCTTCAATATTTAGCTCATACAGGCTTTGACCAGCACTGAAAAAAATTATTGAAGCTGTAATATGAACCAAGGCAGACAAGGAATTGGAAGGTGTTCCCACTTTTGAATCTTGCTCATTTACATACCTTCTCCAAACTCCTCCCCCTGTGCTTAGGAAGGACCTGGAAAGAACTGCCTGGGTGGTCTAAAAGGCCTCACTGAGGATCAGTGGGGAAAGAGCCTCAAGCTTTCTTTAAATCAGAAGAGTATGTTTATTTTGTAAAAGAAATACACTTTGTATATGGAAGTGAAACGAGTATATGAAATGAATTATATTAGTGTGAAAGGACTCAATAATTTATTTTTCACCATTACTTAATAATATTAGGACAGTTATTTATATTTTTAACGAGACTTTCTAAAAAATCTCCCTCCCACTAGTCTATATGCCACTATAAACAAAAAATTAAGAATTGTTCTGAGTTCCAAGAAAACAAAGCTTTTCCAGTCATTAAAAGTTATCTTGTCAAATAAAGTCAAATAAAATCCAAAGTTACTATCTTAATCCTAACCTGATCCCCTCATAGTTGTTAATTCTCTGAGACACTGCAAAAGGAATGTTAGTTTCTCATCAGTCATCGTTGATAAATATAAAACTTAGTCTTTAGCACAGTCCTAGTCTGACGCAATGAAGCTGAACCGCTGGGGTCAAGTCCCTGGCTCCTACATAAATAGCTGGAGCACATGAGTTAACCTCTCTGAGACACCGACCTCCTTAAATTCCAGTCAATCCAAAAGCATCTGAAAAGAATCCTATGGTCCAAGGGCAAACTGGGCAGAAGAAAGAAAAAGGAAAGTTCAAAATGCAGTGATCCCTATTGTCTAGATTGGATGCAGCAAGAAAAAGAACCCTGGTGGAGGGTGATTTCAGAAGGGTTTGTTCATGGTCCAGATCTATTCTTAGCTGAGGGATAAGATGAATACCTGAAAGGTTATAATACGATCCAAAAGTCCTCTCCAATTTAGCCAACTTTCTGTCTGAATCACTCACTGAGTCAGGGCAGGACACAGCACCAGCTCCTGTCCTTGAGCAATACAGGGACCTGAGTCAGAACCTATTTTGAAAAGCTAAAACTGATCTACATTAAGCCAATTCACCCATATGCAATCAACCACAGGTGAGATTTTCTTCTATTCATAGATATCCCAGAAATAGTTCTGAAAGTATAGAAGAGGTAACACCACGTAGCGGAAACAGCACGTAGAGATGGCTGGAACACCACTCAGCAGCCCTAAGACCTTGAAAATGATTTCTCTTTTTTGAATATAAAACTCCTTGTCTATCATGATGGGTAGCTTAGAAGACCGTCCATTTTGAATTTGACTCAGAGAATGAAAGTCCAACACCGGCCCAGGCTTTCATACAAGTAGCCCTGTCTGCGCTCTACGACCAGGCATAGTCCAAGGCAGCAACGGCACTAACGGGACCAGTGACAGCCAACAGTGCTGCATGGTGTCTTGGGATGCTCAACAGCAGGCTTTCAATGCAGGCCTCTAGCATTCCGAAGTGAAGCAAGGGCATCTTCAGCAAAGAACTCTCTGCCTCCCTGAAAATGGCTCCTGGTTGTCCCTGCCCATCTGACCATGAGACAGAACCTGCACTGTCCAAGGAGAGCTGCAAGTCTTGGGCTAAGTATTGTTAGACCCAAGTAGGCCCGAGGTCAGAAGGGTCCAGCAACAATCCAGCAGAAGCGGTGCACCCCAGGCTTCTCACAAGCAGGGTCAGAGACCACAAGTAAGGTGCACAAACTTGCACCCAGACCTCTCTACACACACACATACCAATACATGGCTTACCGACCACATCCATGACCTCATGAGAGGAAGTCCCCGTGACCTTATGACTGGCTGAGAGAGAATGAAACATCCTCATGCTAAGTTCACACCAGCCGAGCTAGTATGAGGTGAAGATGCCGTACTACCCTCCAGCCCCCAAGAGGGGTGAGGTAGAGTCTTCCCCACGGGCAGTGCTTCAGGAGCATACCTGAGCATCTGCACTGTGCAGAGAAAAGTGATCTGGGGTGCAAATACAGACTCCTGAGTAGTAAAAGGCTTGGCTTCTGGATCAAGAGTTTAGGTTTGGGTTCAAGAATTCAAAAGACCAGAGGCAAGAGGTCTATAAAAGGGCATCCAAGTGGTCCTTTGGGAGTGGACACAAAGTGTGAGGAACTCTGAAATGCAAGTTAATGCCTTCCAGCAAGTACTGACTTCAGAAAGGAGCTAACAACACCTGCACAATAGATGTCAGCCCGCTTCTGTCTTCAGCCCTCTGTGCTTGTACAGTTGGCTCGTGGATCAACCACTGAGCAACCATGACAGGGATAGAAGCTACCGTGGACCAAGAGTGTAAGTTTCCGCCCTTCAGTTGGCTCCTGCTGCCACTGAGTATTCAACATGCTGCCCCCAAAGGTCTGAGTCCTGAGCCCCTGATACCGTGCCAGCCTTAGAGGAGACCAACTACCTTGGTTGCCAAGTTGATTTCTTTCCACCCTGAAAAGGGCCATACTTCATCCTTTGTAGATTTGACAAAATATTCCAGGGATGAATTTATCTTTCTTGCCTTTAAACTTCAGCCACAGCTACTATGCAAGGACTCCAGCAGACTGCTGCAGCCAAGACCCTGGTCCTGTATAGATTCACTTTGGACAAAGAAATTCATGCTGCAGCAAAGAAAGTGTTCATGGCCACATAACCATGGTATCGATTTACCCTACTACTTTCTGCACCGTTCTCATAACACTAGCAGCTAAAGTACAAACTTGGACCTAACACCATGCAGAGGTACCTTCAGGAGATTCTATAAACTTTAAATCCAGGGCCATTATATAGGGTGGCTCTCAATAAACAGCAGACATAAGTTTGCAAACCAAGCTGAGGGTGAAGTAGGAATGGACTCACTTACTGTTACCCCTGGCACCATCTAGAAGTTTGTGCACATTACACACAATACTTTAGCCTCTGTGGGTCTAGAAGTACTTCCATCATGAAAAATACTTGACAAAGGCAACTTATGTAGCATAAAGAGATTTATTTCAGCTTGTGATTTTGGAGGTTCAAGTCCAAGACTGGGCAGCTCCACTAGCTGAACCTCTGGTAGTGTAAGCACACATCATAACAACGGTGTGTCAGAATGAGTGGGCACATCATTAGCCCAGAAGCAAAGAGAGACAGACCCTGAAGTCCCACAGTCACCTTCCCGGGTATGCCCCAGTAACCTAGGGACCCCACCAAGTCCCACCTCTTTAAACATCCACCTCCCAATACCACTATGTTGAGGACCAGCCTTTTACATATAGACCTTTGAGGAACATCTGTACTATATCTAAACCACTTCCTGTTCTTGCTACAAGTCCCGGCTGCCTATAGCTTATATCTGCATCCTTCTCTGAAGGATTCTCCTCAGCCGATAGGAGCTCCCTAACTTAGAGATGCCCGCAAAGTAGCACAGGTGCTCCTCCACTATCCCTAAGTGACACCCGTGACTGATTCTTACAGGGGAATAAAAGATCAGCTTCCTGGCCAGACAATGTTTGTGCAGTCCTGCAGGAATTAGACTGAAGCCAGACTTCTCTTAAAACCACTTTATTACCTCCTTGCTTCCCTGTCCAAGGCTGCTCTGGTGGGTTTCTTTTCTCCCAAGAGCAACTCTTCAATAAACATCCTGTATAAGGGTTCATCTGGTCCATGTGTTAAGGCACCCAACCTAATAACACCATGACTTGCAAGCAGTCTGACAGCCCTAAGGCCACCAAAGCAATGAAGCGATACGGAAGTTTAACCTAACCCCCACAAAGACAACATGGAAAAGCCTGAGTCAACATGAAGAAAAAAGAGGTCTGGACAGTTTCCTGCTAAATCAGATCCCACCATCATCAGACTACAACTGCCTGAGAGATGCTGAGTCAGAAAGACCCAGTGGATACTTGTTTTAATTCCTGTGCCACAGAAACCACAGGAGACAATAAAATGATTGTAAATATTTTAAGCCACTAACTTTCAGGAGAATTGTTTTCCCTAACAATAGTGACCAGGATTCCCACTGATGTTGAGCTTTTCAACATCACTGGCTTTGGCTCATTGGGATTCAACTCCTTGTACTTCTGCTGGTACCATGAGAAAAGCATGTTTTGAGACAATCACGTCTCAGATACAAGAAAACTGAGAGATGTATGCAGCAGATCTGAACAAAACTTCAGCTGGGGGCAGCCCAGACCCAACTAGCAAATTTTAACAAATCCCAGTCTTAGCACAGGCATACATGAGAAATAAAAGTTAATAATTGCATGCTACAGTAATCATGTAAGATGTTATTATGCAACATCATCATGATAACGGATGCAAGGGAAAGCATAGGATTGTTTCCAAGTATAAAATGCTGCATAACTTATAATTCAGAGGTTTTATGACTGCTGTAAAAAGTAATAAAAATAGCAATATTTCCCAACATCTCTATTTTGAAATATAATATCTCTTTCCTTTCTTTTGAATGAAGCCCAATTAAAAATATTTTAAGTGAAAACTGAGTTGAGAACTGAAGACAGTTCTGCATTGCAGAATATTTATTTCATAGTATCCTTAGTGTCTATGAGCTACCTGTCAGTAACTTTCCCCATCCATAGTTATCACCATCAAAAATGTCTCCAAGCATGGGCTTGACCTTGGCTTAGAGTCAGCTTTCCAAGGATAAAGGAGGAAAAAATGTCTTTTGGGTTTAACAGAGAAACCAATGAGACAAGCTTATATTACAATAGTGACCCTCCAGTTTCCTTGTCTTTCTTACAGTTTTAAGTTCATAAGCAGACATTCTGATGGACATATACAGCTTCTCACATAATCTGACTAGAAATTATATGCAAATTTCACCACTTTATTCTGACCCATGTGTCTTAGTCGCTTTTTACTTCACTGAGACACAGTACCTGACAGCCACAACTTAAAGAAGGAGAAGTTTATCTTGGCTATCAGCTTCAGAAGTTTTAGTCCATGCTTGGCAGGCTCAAACGCAGACATCACATGGTGGAGGAGAGCCTGCCAAGGAGGAAAACTGCTTAAGTCATGACAACCAGGAAGCAGAGAAAGAAGAAAGGAACTAAGGAGGGAGCCATCTGCTTCCAAGTCACACACCCAATGACCTGCGTCTTCCAACCAGACCCTACTTCCTAACAGTGGATTTGGCTATGGATTAATCCACTGACAGCTATAGCACCTCCATGATAAAATCGTCTTTCTTATACATGCGGTTTTTATAAGACGCCCCAGATCTAAATCATAACACCAAAAAGGAATATTAAAATGCAAGCGAATAAAAACGAAGTTGCTATGGTTGAATTGTAGCCCTTAATAAAGACATGCTGAAATTCTAACTCCTAGAACCTCACAATGTGGCTTTGTTTGCAAATATGGCCTTTGCAGATGTATCAAGTCAAGATGAGGTCACTAGGTTGGGTGCCCAGCCACTATGATCACTCTTTATAAAAAGGGGATGTTTGGACAGAGATACATACAGAATACTGCAAGACTGCTACAAATACTGGAACGATGCTGCCACAAACCAAGCATTCAGACCTTCCAGAAGCTGGAAGAGCCAAGGAAAGATCCCTCCCCTTCAGGTTTCAGAGGGAACATGGCCCTGCTGATAACTTGATTTTGGACCTCAGATCTCTACAACTGGAGATTGTAAGATACTCTTATGCTAAGCCACCCTGTGTATGTGATTTCATTACAGCAGCCATAGGAAATTATTATACTTTTGATGAAGAAAAAAACATAAACTTTTAAAAATTTAATAATCTGAAGATATTAATAGTTGACTAGCCTTAGCAAACTACTTGCAATGAAATCACAAGGGATCCAGGTCACCAATGTATCACACTCACCCTGCTCCATTTGGACTTGACCTGGTGCCTCCACGATTTAAGCCCGGGCTGGGTAAACAGACTAGGTTAATCTGAGAACAAGTGGCCAGGAGCTCCCATTGCCATTGATCCCGCGTGGCAGCCCAAGTCCAAACAGGTAAATAAACTCATAAAATTGTACCCCATCAAGGCAGCCCAGATAGCAGCACATACCACTTGCTGAGAAGCTCTATTCCAGTGGTTCCATTTGCCTACTATGGTTTCAAGATTAGCATTCTCTCCAAACCTCATGTTGAAATTAAGCCTTAAGACAACAAGATAAAGAATATAACCTGTGGGCCGCAGATTTAGCTCAGTGGTTCCAGCGCCTGCCTAGCAAGTGCAAGGTCCCTGGTTCGATCCCCGATAACCACATACAACAATACCAGGCATGGTGGCTCACGCCCACCAGCAATCAGTACCACATACCACAAATGCCAAGCTTGGTGGCTCAAGCCTGTAATCCCAGTACTTGGGAGGCAGAGTCAGGAGGATTGCTGAGCTCGAGGCTTGCCTGGGCCACATAGTGGGCTCAGGGCCAGCCTGAACTACATAGTGAGACCCTGTCTCAAAAAAAAAAAAAATATGACCTGTTGCACTTCCATTCCCTTTACCTTATAAGGATGCAGTATGAGAAGAGACCACTTTCGACCAGATACCAAACTTGTCAGCACATTGATCTTCGATTTCCAGCCTCTAGAACTATAAGAAAAAATGTCTATCCCTCATAAATGATGTATTTTCAGATATTTTGTTTTAGCAACACAAATGGACTAAGATATTATCTTTGTTCTGCTCTGGAAATCACACCCCTTCTCACGCCCATCACTCTTCCACCTGGCAAACTGCTATTTATTTAGTCTTCATAACCCAGTTCAATTCCCATTTCATGGGGAACGTCTGATGACTTCTCCTCTGCTATACTTTTGTTTCACCTAGTACAAAGATTTATGTCATGTCACTTGCCATGCTAGACTGTCACTGCAGCTGTCCCTCCTTGTATATGATCTTCTGGTGCCCAGGGCTACAAAGAACAAACTGTCTGCAGTGATTTAGCAGGTATTTATCGACCTCCTATTAAAGACATCAGTTCAGTCATAAGGACTAAAGAGTGAACAAAAAGGAAAGTCCCAACTGTCCCAAAGCTGGCACAATGTCTGATGGGGAAGAAGGGCGTTTAGCTACTATTCATATAATTAATTAGAGACAATGTGAGGCATGTTTCAAAAGACTAGGACAGGCATCAGTGGATGTGTATAAGTGGATCTAATCTACTGTGAGAGTAAAGGAAAGCTGATAAATAGCGGTTGAGCAGCAAAACACAAATAGTAATTATTTTAGTTACTTTTCTTGTTGTTGAGACAAAACCACCAACACTCAAAATTAAATGAGGAAATATTTATTTGGCTCACAGTTTATAGGCTTCAGTCCGTGGTCAGCTGGTCCCAAGACAGGATGACATGGCAGAGGGGCGTCAAAGAAGAGAACAGTCCATGGTGAGAGCACATTAACCCTCCTTCTAGCCCTTATATTTTCTGCAGGCTACCTGCCCTAGGAAGAGTGCAGCACGCACACCCTTAATTCTAGCCAGAATTATGCCAAACCCATCAATGGACTGATTTAATAATCACACCCCCTTGATCCTAGCACCACACACTCTAGATCCAGTTACTACTGAAAAGTCCCCTCTATGACTGCATGAAGCTTTAGGGAATATTTAGCATAAACCATAGCAAAAATTAACTGAGTGGCCGGGCGTGGTGGCTCACACCTGTAATCCCAGCACTAGGGAGGCAGAGACAGGAGGATTGCTGAGTTTGAGGCTTGCCTGGGCTACATAGTGAGCTCAGGGCCAGCCTGAACTACAAAGAGAGACCCTGTCTCAAAAAAAAATTAACTGAGTGAATTGCATGAAGAGAATATACCATATTTCAAGTTCTAGTTCTGATGTCCACAGAACCTGGTCTGGGCCAATCCTAAATAAATACTTGATAAATTAAAACCTTAAAAGTGTTTTGAGAACTTTTACACACTTTGTCTCCAAGTGGGTTCTTCCAAATAATTATTATTAGTTTGGCGACCTTTTTCATAATTCAAGTATATACAAATATTTATTGAAGTATGATTATGTAATACAAGATAAACAAGGATTTTCCAGATGAATGAGACAGATGAAAATGTTCCCAAAGTAGAGACTGATTTTTGGAGGAAAAAAAAATCATGAAGCCTAAAGAGAAAATATTGTGGAATTTATTCTGAAGAATATAGAACCTTGATAAGGAACAAAGAGTCCTGGACATGTATAAATTATATATTGGCAAATAAGAAATTATTCCCAAAACTCAGAGGCTTACAACAACACAGGTTTTATTATTTATCTGTGGACAAGAATCAGGTGCAGCTTAACTTAGTCATCACTACCAGCTTCAGGGTCTCCACAGGCCACCAGTAAGGCCTTGGTACTGAGTCTCTCACAAGGCCTCAACAAGATGTCTGCTAGGGTCATAATCACCTCAAGGTTTAACTGGAGGAGGATCTGCTTCTAAGATCACTCAGTGGTTTTTGGTCATCACAGGATGTTGGCAGGATTCAGCTCCTTGTGGGTTGCTGAGCTGGGGGCTCAGTTCCTTGCTGGCTGTTGGCCAGAGGCCACCCTCAGTGCTCTACCATGAGGGCTTCTCTGACTTAGCAGCTGGCTTCATCACAAGCATGGGGAACAGTGACAGCTGGCAAAACAGAAGTTATAGTCTTTTTCAACCTAATCACAGAAGTAATATCTCACCACCACTGCCACCACCTCCACCCTACACTGGAAGCAGGTCAGTAGGTCCAGCCCACACATAAGGAGCAATAGAGGTGGGAGCTACTAATCGCTTCTCGGCCTTTTGGCTAAGATCAAGTGTAGAGGTGGGAGCTACTGTGGCCCAAAGGAAGAACAGGAAGAAGAAAAGACAGTGTAGGAGCCAAGGAGGCAGAAGTGGGAAAATCAGGAAGCAATCAAGAGGCCCCAGTGTCACAAAACCCTGAGCACATCCTAAGAAAGAAAGGGAGTCATCACATTGATACTGAAGGAATACCTAGAAAATACCTGCAGAGAATGCCACTGGAAAGGTCACTAATACCATTTGAAGGAGTTTCAGTGAAAAATGGATGATGGGTATGGAAGGTATGGGAGGAGGCAGGAAACTAGCACCTGCAAAGAAAGAAGCAGGAAAGACAGGAAGTGGCCTAGGGCAGTAGCTCAGAGAAGATAGAGTCTCTTAGGCAGAGGAGACCCGAACTGCTTCTTAGCAAACTGCCACCCTCAAAGAGAGTACAGTGCAGGATAGAGAATGAAAACTAGCCAAAGCTGCAGGAGAACTTAAGGATAATGTCTATGTGTTGGCTGAAAGTCCCCAAGGCCTGAGGCAGACACAGAGACAGAGATTTGGACCTGGAAGCAGAACCAGAAGTCACCTGATTTTCCTCCTATTCTCAGACTTCTCAGTTACCACTACAGGCTCTTCTGTGCCCAGTAACACTGGGTTCCCTTCCTTTCCTGTTGCTGCTCATCTCATTCTAACACTCACTCTAGGCCAGCCTGTCCTCCCTCGGTTTCAGGGTGCTATTAGCCTGGCCCCAGATCACCCTCACAGCCTCACAAACATCCATCACCCCTATCCTGCTCACCCCCAAATGAAGTCTCTGTCCCTTGGTATGTCCTGCTTAGAATATTATTGTCATGGCTCCCTCTTAACATGATCAGCTCCTTATTCTTCAGCTCTCAGTTTAGATGTATCATCCTCCAGGAGGCCTACTGACTCTCTGATCATGTAATCGGGCCCACAGAGTATTTGTCTATTAATTAGCTGGCTTTCCACTTGGCAGAAAGCTGTGTTCATCTCCAGAGCCTCAGTATCTAGCAGAGTGGTTGGCTCAGCAAGAATATATTGAGAGGGATAGTAGATGCCCCAGGACCTCACACTCCATGCAGCCTGGCCTCCGGGACTGAGGCTCACATCCCTTCCCCTTCAGGTGATCTCAGCTGAGTCTGTCTCTGGAACTGTCCTGAACTGGAAAGAGCTGGTTACTCCACTCAAGGGCAGCTCGTGGGTCTGATGCCTGTTGGTGCAGACAGCAGGGATACAAAGGGCTGGTCCACTCGCCTCATTTGGGAGAGGAGCCATCCTCCTTCCTGACACTCCCATGAGATCAGCGGAGCCCTCATGATCACCACTTCCTGCTTCAGCATTCCCCTGTATTGAGCCTGCTTCCCTCGTTCCCCCACAGATGCTGACCCAGAGAACTTTCATCAGTTATGCTCCTACCTGCAATATCCACTTCAAAGTCTCTTCCAGGGAACCTGACCTGAGGCAAGTGGATAAGGTATGAATTTTGTCCAAATCATTCCCCCAAAGCAAGAACACCCATTATAACATTTCTACATGGCAGGAAGCAACGGACCCTGTATAGATACTGATGGAGCCAACTGGCCATTTAGTCCTTGGACTTTTCTGGCCACTCTCACCACACACTCTGAGAGTCTAGTTCAAAGTGTTGTATTTCTTTTGGGGCAAGAAAGACTGATTAATAAAATTTTTCTAGTTCTTTCAGTTGATCTCCATCACGATGCTGCTCTCTGAGCACTGTGTGGTTGAATTCTGCTGCTTGCTACTGCCAGAAAAGAAAGTGTAATGCAAGCGTGTTCTTAAAGGACCTGTTTTTAGACTGATGGAAGATGGAAGACAGAAGTTCCCTAGACAGTGACAACATGTGCAGGAGCCTGGAGTCGTTGGCCTCACGCATGATCATGTAAGGAGACTCTGTGCCGGACAATGTCCATGGAGAGAAGCATTTACGAAGCCAGGGACTGGGTGAGCCCACAAGGCCATGTTCGGAGATCAAGGGCCCTGTGTGCGCTTGCAAGTGTGAGGGAACCCCGTCACCACTCGTGCCAAGAAAGAATGGGAATAGTGTGCGCCAAACTGACATTTATCTCAAGACCGATGAATTCATCCTTCTGGTTAGTCTTCTCTTCGGTCTGTCCTCTAGGTCAGCCTTGCTGAGCTGTGCATCTGTGATTATTGCTGTGACCCACTGAGACAAATAGAAAAGAAGAGAGAAGATAATTTGGTCGGTGTCCATTCCAAGCATCTGAGGACCTCCTGACCACATTTACAGTGTAACCCTTTAATTCCCATCATGCCTCTCCAAGACGCCATTACTCTTCCCCTTACACAGAGTAACCCAGGGCTGAGGCCTGAAGAACAGCTGGCTCTGGTGAAGGAACTGCCTTCCAGAGCCCAGCTCGGGGCTCCCACATCTTAGCCTAAGAGCTGGG